>JABUQX010081580.1:0-25000 GCA_015478945.1 Trachelipus rathkii
CTTTACCCTAACAAAAACTGCTATTCACTCTTGTCTCGATGGTTTTGTAAACGGTTTGTATCTGCAAACTTTGATTGTTGTAGAACCAGAATCATTGAATGAGTTTGCGGAAGTTTCCCAGAATCTTTTTGGAAGAAATTCTTAATTAAACACGTAATATTTTATACTTAAAATATTTACATTAAAAATAATTTAAAGTGCCTAATTATATTATATATATATATATGATAATATCATAATTATATTATATTGATAAGTATATATATATATAAACTTTATTATTATATATATATATTATACACTATGATGGCACTTTAATATCCTTAGGTCTAAGTGGATAACGAAACCATATTTATTTAACAAAAAAACATTACAATCAAACCTCTTGGGGCACCGGTATGAGTATTTTAAATAACAATCTCTACCAAATTTTTTAGAAGAAATACTATATCAATATTTCAAAAAGGAAACTTTTATTATTCCGCTGCCATTTTTTGGAGGCGGGTTTCCTCCGGTGGTAACCCCACCGGGCCCACCCCTTGGGGGTAGATACCAGCACACTCAATCCCCAAAAGACTAAATTATTAATGCAAAGTCTTCCTTTACATTGCTTCTATAGGTTTGGGAAAAAAATCATATCACTTTGTTCTCATATTTTCCGTATCAGGATCTTTCATCCCAGAATCTACTTCACTAGAGAGAGGTTATTTAAGCCTACTCCGCGTCTAACGCAACGCACAAAATCATCCATCCTTTTCATATAACCAAACCATCTCATGTACTTTTAGTTATTCTCTCCTTTACCCCTTTCTTCACACCACAGAAAGCTATATTGTCTCGTGTGAGAGTGCAGGTCGCTATCTGCAGATATGATTGCAACGTCGAGGGTAGTAGAGCTCTGTACTGGTAGCACCTAACAACGACTCCCCTAAGATTGTCCCTTTACCTGAACACATTGTACTTTTAGATCTATGACTCTTATTCCAGACAGTTGTTTCACTACAACACATGACATACAGGTAACACAATAACTCTCATTTAAGGCCAATAGGGGCACTCAAGACAGTCCTTTTATATGCCACCAACCGGAATAATTGCTCCAGCCACACTCCTACCATTCACAACTTTCCCTACTACAGCCTGCTTTCATCCAACATATCTACTAAATATTTAAACTCGGACGCCTTGTTCCAGTTGCCTCACCCATTCCAAATACTTCACATCGCGGGACTGTCGCTACTTATTAATTATAAATTTTAGATTTTTTAGCGAAATCGGTTTTACTTTTCAAACATTGCTAACGATTGAGAAGCTAAAAATACTCACCTATCCTCCCTTACCCTTTCTCCGCACGATTCACCACACAAAAGCAAATCATCCGCATACAATAAGCAGGGTACCCTCCACTCTTTCCATTCTCCTTCATCATTCTCACACCTTCCCTGCCACCCAACCTTTAATCCTCTCGAAGAGCCCCAATCCACAAACAATTAAACATAACAAGGAGGTATACACATTCTCTCGTCACTCCGGAATTAATATTATCATGCAACTGCACTTTCAACTCCATTTTTTCTTAACACATGCTTCACTATCGTCTATATATAAACTTTTGATTCCATTCCAGAAGCCTACACCACCATATATAACAACACCTGCCAGAGAGCTTCCTATTAATCCTGTCATACGCCTGTTTCTTAGTCCATAAAAGTGATAAAACCTCGGTAAAGTTCTAGTCCATAAAACCTACATAAGTCCATAAAACCTACATACAATTTTATTCCTTCTTCTCCTCATTTGTTCCCTCAATCATTTGTTTCAATGTAAAAATTTGATCAACGCTTTTCCCTCACCCTTCTAAATGCCTTGTTTCTTCACAAGTCAGCGTTTCAGTACTCGACGTACTATTTCAAACCAAAAATACCGTAGAGTCACTCACTCTCTACTGTATCAACACTCCAAACTAATTCCGCATATAGTTCTACATGTTCGCCCTTCTCCCCTTCACTTAAAATGGATAACTATATATAATATACTACACTATAGTATCGACGGTTATGAGCCTTAATATACTCCCCTATCATTATATATATATAATATATATATTATATAATTATATATATATATATATATATATACTTATATATATATACTAATTTTACTATATATTATCTAACCCTCCCTTCCAAAGACTTGGCACGCCCCCCGTCCGCACGGTTGCGGCAGCATACACCAGTAGACCCCCATTTTGGTATCTCGCAATGTGGGTTTAATCCCCTGGGCAAAGCCAACGAACCATACCCCTCAACAAACCCCGCCATTTCACTCCTATTTATGCACCTTCTCGCCTCTGCCAAACTCAGATTCCTTCCCTCAGACATTCCTTAACTGACTCATTCCACTTTTTTCTTCGGTATCCTGATCCTTTCCATATGACCAAGAAATCTTAATACACACTAATTTTATTTGTCCTTTTCGTCAACCACACAACTCTCCAACACGTTAATCCGTCACTTATCAGTTCTTGTCACACATAAACTTGTCGCTAAGATTGTCCATTTGAACGGATTGGCACCTTAAAACTAAAACTCTATTCCATACCTGTTTTCACTACTAATATCATCAACACTGTAACGCGTACTCAATACTTAAGTCTCTTCCAACATCCAACAAGGATTTAATTGCACCAGCAAGCCTCCTACCATTAGCAACTTTCCTACTACAACTCTACATCATCCTCAATATTTTTAACATATAGCATAAATATTTAAATTCAGTTACTTTGAATCCAATTGCTCAAAACCATACCACATGATTTCAACAGTGAACCCTCGCGTAAATCATAACATTCGTATACATCTATTCTTTTACTTATCTTTTCACGGTTAATTCAGGAGTAACCACTTTCAGTTTTAGCTAACTCCTATTATCTTTTCCACAAACCTCTTTTATCGCCTAGGAATGCGGCTCTTCAATTCACTTTTCTGTCATTGATTCGCCCGAAACAACCATCTTCTGTTGATACAGCATGGTTCATTCCACTATTGATTCTTCCATCATCTACCTGGTCATCTTCTAATCCATCCCTCCACTTCATACTCTAGGACACTCTCTCTTACCTATTGGTTTAAGGTTTCACTAGCCTCTGATGTAAGTTTTTGATTATGTCCATACCATCATCAACATTACCATATAGAACAATTTGTCAAATGTACATCCTAAGTGTAGCATAACACTTAATTGAGGGAGGGGTTTTTCAGTGATTATTTTGGGGAAGTATCCATTTATTACGTTTGAAGAGTATGGTAAATGAATGGTTTGCATATGTATTATTCCTTTCCGTCTCTACTCCTGCCTCTACTCCACTATAATATTAGCAGCCAGTTCCCTTCCCTAATCGTAATTATGTAGAAATATCACCTACAAACATGGGGGTACCAGTCTTCTGAAGAATCTCCAAACCTCCTCACTTAATCAGTGCCATTCGTTCTTCGATATCTTTTTGACACCAATCTGGTTCTCAAACACACATCGCATCACTTTATCAGAGTTTCCTCATCATTTATTTTCCATAATACAGTCATAAACTCAATTCACTTTTGACTCATACAATTTGTGCAGATTAGCCTTAATCCACAACATTTTCTTTATTGATAGACCTGGTTCAGTACTTCTTTACCTAAAAAGTTATGGGTATACCCTGTCTAGCTTGATACTTCCTGCCACAGAGGCTTCAGGTCCTCTATTAATATATATAATGTAATCTAGAGGTACCTTTCTTTTATATATTTAGCTTGGAGTATTATTTTAAGATTCTCTTATTAATAAAATAATTATTATGTTTCTTATCTTTACCTCCATTTTCTCCCTTTCCATTCAATCCTTAAGAGATTAATTAACTGAGTTCAGTTACTATAGAGTGGTATTGTCTATTTGACCTTTTTATTATTTATATTGAAATAGGTTTATATTCACATTGTATATAACGCTGCAAATCTTCATGATTTCTTGCTTGAAGCGTAATATCACTATATATTATATGAACTGATGAGTGGTTTCCTTTTTCACTATTTTTTAATATATATTACTTAGCTAATATATATTATATTTTTTTTGTGGGAGTTTATAATCTAATTATGGTGGTTCCATATCATCTTTCTAAATCTTCGGGTATGTAATTATATATCAGGGGCTGTATGCAGTATGAGGTTTATGTATATTATTTTGTGTGCATTGGAGGAAGTTTACCTCTTATTGTATTATTGTGTCTAGAGTATTATTTATTTCATTGACTTAGGTATATAGTTACTAATAAATTCTACAATAATAAATTTTATATCTCATTACTTGAGAGACGCATACTTATATATAAAAATATATCTTAATTATTGATTTTTTATTATTTTTATAGTGTTAAATGTTTAAAAAGTTATTTAATATTTATTATTCAATAATCTTATGCTGTATTATGATTTACTATTTTAATTTCTCACTCAGTCTTTTCACTAATTGTGTATTATTCAATTCGTGTGATCCATATATAGTAATACTGTATATATATTATACTATCTACTTCTTATACTTCTTAAGGTATTTTGTAGTTTACCTTATACTGTATTATCTCAGATTTTCTTTGTTTCATGTTTATTATTATATTAGTGATTTCAGCATTGTTTTTTCTAACCATCTGGTGTGAGTATTACTCAATTAAATATATAGCCATTTTATTCCAATATCCAAAATCCAATTCTAGATAATTCCGATGAAAATATTCACATGTGAGACTCACTTTATCTGTACTCTCTGCCTCTTATAGTCTATCGGCGACACAATCATTATTATATCGTATGTATAAATATAAGATGAAGAGATTCTCTATTATATCTCTATTCTTTTCATACTTATTCTTTTATTATTCTGTACCTCGTTACTATAAAGTTTGTTAGTAATTACGGGTATTTATAAGTAGGGTTGTAATGAGTATATAGTATAATATAAAAATATATCAGGTGGTGCTTCTATCTCCGAGTTATCTTCCGGTTGTTGAAAGGAGTGCTGACGTCGTGTTTCAGCCATATATAACTTTTTTATTTTCAGTAGAAAATCCTACAGTACTCATCGTGGTCTGATAAAGCAGTTTAAAAAGGAAATCGATTATAAAGATATTATGTATATATACTTACTTTTTCCAAAGGAATAATTCTTATTTTATTTATTCCATCAACTTTTTAGAAATGCATCTCAATTATTTATTTCAAATGACTAACGAAAGGGGTTAACATAACTATATTAAAGCTTATCATGGTAATCTATCCACTCATATTACATTAGCTAATACTATTCTTATTTGTATATCCTTTATCAAGCTAATTTTCAAATTATCATTTTATTATCAGTAGTTTCCTATTTGATAATCATCTAATAGTATTGATCAACTTACAATTCCCTTATTGCATCTCACTTTCACTAAATGATTTGTTCCTTTCTCACTATAATAATGTATGTATAACCTTTGGTAGAATATATCCTTTTAATATACTATAATAACTTTGTTAGGTGATAAGTGCATTTAATAAGAAAATTAACTCTCCTTGGCTCCCTGCTAGATAAGTGACTTGCTAAGCCCCAATCGCCGAGGAGTATTTACATAATAGGATTTCTATTAACTAGCGAAACACAAGAGATTGTTATTTTTCTGATTAAAACCGTTTCCGTTTACATTTCTATTATAGTTGTCATATGCAAAGCACCTTTTTCTAGTAAATATTGATAGTATAATTCCAGGTAAAATTGATCTAAGCAAAATGTTAAGGTAAAAAGAGACAATCTGAGAAGTTTAGAGTGGGAGGTGGCTATTCTAGAGAGAAGAAGGATTAATCATTAAAGAAAAAAAAATAAAAAATTATATAAAATTTGGTAATAAAACATTATATATATTTACTATTTAAGAACAAAGTTCTCATATTCAATATATTTTTCAATACTTCAAAAAATTAGAATAATAGTATGGACAAAATTCAAATAAAAGAAAATAAATTTAAGATAGCTCTTATTTCAAGTTGATGATTAATTTGAACTAGAAAGTTTCGTTTATTTATTAACTCTAAGACTTTATCTTTGAAAAAAAATCCAAGTTTATTTTAATTATATCAATTATAAATTGAAGGTTTAAAAAATAAAAATATTTAAGTTTAATTTAGGATTTATTCACCTTTAAACAAGTTGAGCAATATTTAAATTTAAATCATAAGTTTATTAAGTGATTTCAACTTATGATTTGAGTTTATTATTAACAATAATTCTTCCAATTATGTTTTTCTATGCTCATGTATGTAGATATTTAAGGGGTATTGAGATTTTCGTAATTCACAAAATCACTATTAATTTAAATTGTTATCAATAATTTTTATTTAGACTTATCATTTTCTTAGTAATACAGCTCTGATATAATAATTTTTTATAATAAACTCTACAGTATTAATCTCAATCTTAATATGATACCTATTCACGTGTTTCTCAGTAATGATTATGAAATAATTCTTTAGACATAAATTTACATTAATTTGCTTAAATCATTCAATATTATTGCTTATATATATATAATATAAGTTACTTACATTTTTTAACCATTCTTCAACTACAGCTTAAACAAGACTCTAGTTTCGCAGATTAAAGAACTATAATATTTCCACACAAAGATATTGATTATTATTAAAAATTTTCTGTCTCACTTCGCAAATCAGCAAAATGTCAGTTTTTAGTTTAAAAATAAAATCCTTTTACTTAACATTTACATTTTAATTTCTTTTCAAGCTTGAGCGTTGCCGATTCCTCTTCAACTTCCCCAATAGTACAGTTAATAGCTCATTAGTTTCTCAGGCGTATAAATTTAATTTAATTTCTATTATATATATATAAACTCTTTTTAAATAATTTTCATTTATATTGCCCATTTATAATTTTTTACTAATAACACAATATATTCTATCATCTTTACCTTAAGAAGCAACACATCACTTTATGACTTCAAAAGATTCCATTTATTTTCTCTAAATATAAATATATTTCCAATATCGATTACTAATTCAGTATTAACTTTTAATTCCCTTCTTTCCCTCGTTTAATTTCTTTCATTATAAAAGGACTGAAAATTTAAACAAATAGTTTGGTCATGTCACTCTTATATATATATATATCTGATTTTTATTTTAACTAGAATGTGCCTTCAAACCTTTCCTTAGATCTCTGGCAATTAAACCCAGAATGAAAATTAAAATTTAAGATACCAAATTCACTTTATAATTTATATATATTCGTGTTTAAGAGTTATACTTTCCACTGAATATTGCAAAACAATGGTTATAATTTTTATTAAGTATCTAATTTATCGATAGTAGCGTGTACAGATTATAAACTTTTCTAAAACTACTACAATCCAATAATAATATCGATTAATATTCTCTCCAAAAGTTTTAAATTGGGCTATAGACATTCCTTAACCATCTGAAGTTAAACCCTCTTCAAATAAAAATTATTTCATCTCAATATTCGTCTTTCCCCTACTTATCTCCTATCTATTAGATTCTCTCAATGGATTTTCTTGTATGAGTTAGCCCTACTTCTTGTCTTAAAAATCTAGGGATAAGTGGTCATCACTAAATTTTGACGCAAATTTTTTAATTAAGGGATTTTTAACATGCATTGTCTTATGAGTATTGGCTAAGGTGTTAACCTCAGTCATTGCACACACAAGCTTTTGATAATTCAGTTTTACCCTTTGAGAAACTACAGGGACTAGGCCGGTGATATTTTGGGTTGGAATCACGGAGTGATTTCGAATTTTAACAAGCGCCACAAAGTAACTACCAATAAATGAGTAATTAACTTTCTTTTACCACTTTAACATAACAAGTAATCACGTTATATTGATAGATAATTTAGACAAGGAAGTAATCGTTCATGAAAGATCTATATATACATAAGTGATATAATATGCTCTCTCCAACATTTAAAATACAACTTTATGGGGTTGAAATCGTTTTATAACATAAAATTAATCACTAAAAATTTAAACCGAGAATATAATAAATAATTATCTAATAAACTGAAATCGAATATTAATAGGTTTTATCAACATTATATTATCATTATACCTTAAGATATTTACATTTTCTAATGTTTAAAAAAAAAGACTTACTTTGTTTCCAGTCTTCTTCGCACTACACTCAGTATTTTGCAAGTGAACTAATTCCTCATTTTCCATTGCTGACTCCACTTTAAGAGGAACTATAAATCGTTTTAATACAGAACAAAATCCTTCATGAAATGATGCTGAACCATTATCTTTAGCTTCCTACGGAAATAATATCTCTGCTAAATATGTAAAGCTGAAACTATGGGCATCCATAAGAGAAGTTTTGAGTAGAGGAAAAGGAAAATATAGATAATTTTGTGATGAAATGGAAAATAGATGCAAAACAGAAAATTATACATAAAAATACAAAGCAAGGATATTGAATTGTGTAAATTACATGATGAGGTGTCAGGAAGGGGGATGGGTGAAGAAATGAAGGAATAAGGTACAGGTAAATACAACTACAATAAAGGTCAGAAATTGAAATAACACTAATTCATGAAAAATAGAAGAACTGCTGCATTGTACAGAAAAAAAAAAAAAATTTATTAAAATAGTGGGAAAGAAAGCATGAGGCATTAGGAGCATCAAAAAATGATGGGGAATAGATGAGGAGAAAGGAAAAAAAAAAAATTATGTGGAAATTCACATATTTTCCCACACAAATATACCAGTGAAAGTGTCAGACACAAATGTACCAGTGGAAGTGTCAGGCACAAATGTACCAGTGGAAGTGTCAGACACAAATGTACCAGTGGAAGTGTCAAACTCAAATGTACCAGTGAAAGTGCCAGACACAAATGTACCAGTGGAAGTGTTAGACACAAATGTACCAGTGGAAGTGCCAGACACAAATGTACCTAGCTTATAAATGTTACTAAAATGTGGTTGTAATTAAATTATTCAAATTGCAAAATAAAAAAAAGAATTAAAGATAATATCAAATTGCAATTTATACTCTAAGAAATAATTGTGGTGTGGAGTTTCTGGAAAATGGATATACAATTTATTTATTAAAATTCAGTTAATTTGATATCACAAAAATTTATTATGATAGGTCCAACATAGGCATAATTTCGGTACTAAAGGGCTCTTTTTATTTTATTTTCCTGGAGAGTATACTATTCCACCTATACTGGTGCATTGAGGGTTATAAACAATCCCAGAATGAATAATCAGAGTGATTTCATCAGCCACAGTAATTATGTATAATTTCAGAACAGCCATTTGGGTTTTAAGACCGCGGTGGTCTAGGTATATACCAAACGAGTTTTTTGCTGTTTGTTTCGTGTCCTCCGCGAGTCTATTGAACTCTTACTCCCCAAAACGCGGAGGTGCGTTGGGGGATAGCACACATTCGTAGATCATTCTATATTTTATCAGTAATTTGTTTTGTGTAAGATCTGTGATGAAACTGGCCATAATATACTGTGGTGTAGCAGATCAAGTAATCGCACCGGTAGACAGGTGTATTTAAAAGTTACGACATATTCTATAATCATCTATATTTATTTCTCTTGACCCAAATTAGGTATCAATTTTTGGAGAGAATACATGATCACAGCTTTAAGGTATGTATAAAACGAGCATTATTTAAGGATATTTGAGTTGAGGATATTGTGATCAGTATAACACGTTTTCACCAAATTGAAAAAGGACCTTATCTGGCTTGTTACAACAAAGAATTTTTGGTGTGATCTATCGTACAATTTAATAATTGGTTGTAGGGCAACAATTCAACAATCGTAGTAGATACTCACAATAATTCTAAGACCTGTGGTTGAATGGTTGCTTGCTATTATCAGATTCATATAGACAATATGTTAGTGGACAACATGTAGTTGATCTAAGTCAACAATAAATGTAAAGTAAATATTGTAGGGAAATATATGATCTAAATCATAAGTGCTGATATTTCACTCAGAGTTGACTATTATAAATGCATTGGGCTAATTACGGAAAGAGATTGTTGGTAACGACATGGATGGAAGGGAATAGGGTATTACCAATATTTGGTGGTAAGTGGGCTATTAGGCAGAAAATGATTCCTCTCGGACAACACTCTCCTTATACCGCTAGGATAGTCAAGTCAACTCATGATAATTTTGGTCCAAGGATTGTAAATAGATGCAGGCTAATAAGTTTGGATTTGAATTAACAGTGGTATAAAGGTGCCTTGGGCCATACGCCTCCCCGTTTGAATGTTGATAAGGGGTACAGCAAAAGTTATGGGCACTGAAATCCTATTGAAGAGAAAACTATATAAATGCGTGAACTCAACGTCGTGATTTACATGTGTGTTGCAGGGCAATTTCACATGTCAGATATACTTGAATTGAGTGATGAATAATCGTTAACAAGCACATCTGAAGGTAAATATCATAATAATTTCCTTAGTAGCTTTTATTTTGACTCGATACTGTTTTATTTTGATATACTTTGGAAAGGCAGAGTTCAGAACACACTCAAAGTGTAATAATTCATATCCACATTGTAAGAAAGAGAATAGTGAAGGATTGATTTTGACCATTCTTTCCTCTGTTTTTCAACCACTGATTAGTGGAAAGAGGACTGAAGAAACAACAATAAAGAAAAAAAAAAACATGTTAAGGTAGATTGAAGAGAAGGAAAGATCCAATGATTCAGGATGGTAACAAGACTTCCACTATACCCAGGGTGAAGAAATAAGCATTGAATTATGTGGTAACTTGCTTAATGGGAATTACCGGGTTCCCCGTTAAACGACCGGTAAACAGAAAAAAAATACCAGTGCGAGTTAAGGAGAAATAATGGAGAAATATACGAATGAATAAGGCGAAGCGGGAGCAAGACTGGTTACTAAGCTAACATCTTACAAAGCATACAAGTAGAATTGTTAGTCACATTAGCTTAATTCAGTGGATAAAAGATAATATTGATAGGCACCACGTACTAACACAACATATAAATGTATGGAATTGGACGCAGCAGATACAATTAAGCAAAAATACAGAAGGGAAAATATAATAAAAGTATTAAATATTTGCTAAATCACAATTAAGCAATTAGGGAAAAAAACAATAGTGTAGAAGATAACTTCTGTTATAATTTGTCACACACGAGTTTAACCGGATCACACACTTACCTCTTACTACCAGTTATAATAATATATTTGTGGGCTTATTATTATAATATAGGGATGTCATAGTAATGTTGAGGCTACTGGGAAACGGTTGATACTACACTATGGGATATATTAGATAATGAGGCATCGCCTATTATAGTGACAAGTTAATTATAGTGTCTATGGCGGACAGGCGGCACGTTTTCGGGTTATCGAATAACACTAATATTGACACATATATATACGGTTATGAGATACGCTGACTTAATGTGGCATAGGATATATATATCAATTAACTAATTATTTTTTATTTTAGCAAATATATTTTGTCTGAAATCGACCTACCCTAGTATATATATATATTTATAAATATTTACTATCTAGTTAGTTAGAATTATATTTAGCTTGGTTTATGAAAAATTATTTTCGAAAAGCGTTTTACTATTTTTTAATGTTTTTACTATGGGCCGTGGACCCATACAAAGTGGAAAGGTTCACAGTTATCAGGGTGATAGTTTATACACCCAGCTCCTCATGTTCACTGGACCAAGTCAAGATATATTAACAGCCATTACTAGTGGGCATGGCTAGGTACTCTGGAACCTTAACTTTAACTAAGCAATTGACCTAGCTGTGCGTGAGGCGAATAGTGAATATGTAAAGGTTTTGTCTGTTAATCATTAATATGTGTATTATTTTAAGGTTTGTTACATCACCTCGTTGTCCAATGAATAACTCGTAAACTGTTGAAGATGCGAACCATATGATGAATGCATGGTGAGGGGGTGGATTAATTACGTTCAGTATTTAGAAATGCTATTAAAATACACTATGCCGTGGGACAAACTGTAATGCACCAAATTGGACAGTTAAGAGATTTCTGCCTTAAGTACAAACGGTCAATGATATATTCGTGGGTCCTGTTCACATAGGTATGACGTAAGCTTCTGAAAAAGTAGTGTAAACAAAAACATTTGGGGGTACTATATCCGCGTGTTTGACGCACCGGACTACACGAGAAAAGGCGGGACACAACGAACCCCTAAGCGGCCCAAAGCGCATGCAACTTAAGATTGGGCGATAAATAGGGAGAGACGCTGTTTTGGAAACTGAGACATATGAACAGAGAAATGTCCTTAGTCTGGGGGCGCCCCGTGATGACTTTTCAATTATTTTTATAAATTTAGAAGATAATAATTAGTACATATTGTATGATATATGAGTGGGTTATTTATGAGAACAACCAAAGGGTAGAGTTATAGAATTTTATGGGTTATGCCTATTATTATGTCCTTGGGAGTGATGTAAGGATAATTTGATATGATGACCTATGTTGTTAGGTGATATATCATAAGGAAATTAATATATTTCTTGATAATTTCAAGAAAACCTTCAGTTTAAAATAAGTAATTATCATATAATTATAACTAATGTAATCAAGGTCATTATCACTAATATTTAAATTCACTTTATAACTTATTTATTTATCTCCTATCCATACCGCTGATATCTTACGAGTATATTTATACTATATCTAGAGAGAGAGTGCTCTACGAGGGCACTTTCAACAGCCTTTCAACGGTGAAAGTTGAGAAGATGTATTTGGTTTCGGTAATGCGTTTCGATAAGAAGGTGCTACGAAAGCGGCATTTTGTTTAAAACTTATCTTGGGGCGCGGCGCGTTTTTCAGAGCTAAGTTTTCGTTGTCGTCTCTTTCTATAGCCACTCACTTACGCACTGCACGTGTAAAAACGCCCACACGGTGAATTTATCTGTAGCACAACGGGCATATCATATTCAGTTATCCTACTATTCGCTGACTTAAGTTTTCGTTACTAGGGTGAGGCTAAATAACTCACTATATTACTTCGTCATTGCTAGGTGGTAGTACATACTATGTTCTTGTATTGGGTCCATTGACCTTGCCACGGCTCCTATAATACAACCTTATGACGTGATATTTACCTGCATAATATTACGAATCTAACTATTTGAAACCTAATATTATATATAATATAATATTATTCTCCCCATGAGCTTATTATTATCTGAGATATCAGAATGACTACATTTATTGCCTTACGGTACTCTCAGTGTACTACTCGAGCATGATATAGACTTCGACCGGTGAGCACGTCTTGATGAGCCTAGAGGTTAGTGGTTTTTAGGATACATTCTCTTGAGTGAGCCCCCCTCTGCACTAAACACATTTGTTCTTGCACACAATATTTATTTTTTGAGTCACATTCATATTAACCTCAACACTTATAAAATAAAATAGCATATTTTATAATATAAAAAGTAATAAGAAGTAAAGTTAGTCCATCAGGGTGAGTGACCAAGTATTATAATTAGGTTAACCCCACTTTAGGGTGACCACACATGCTAGCATCTTATTTAGTTATTCACCATCTTATAACTGACGATGAAGACTAAACAGTGAAAGTAGAGATAGTAACGATAATCTTAATTTGTTATAATTGAAACAAAAATTTAGGGAACAAGTAGATAGAATGCAAAGAGAGGTTTTAAAAGTCAGTTGCCACTTTAGCGGATATAATATAAAGAAGTAGCGGGTGGGGCGAGGGGAATAGAAGCAATGAAGAGAATAGAAGATAGAGAGTAAGTAGATAGATAGAAGGAGATTTATATTAAATATATTGTGTATGGATTATAATATTCTTATATATACCTCCATTATACTATTTTATTACTTTTCGGCCATTATTTTTAATTATGAAATTGCTTGAGAAAATATAGAAATTAAAATAGATGAAAATTAAGTAAATTGCATTATCAGTACATTCAATTATTGCTCTCTTTTTATAGTTATGTAAGATATATAACAAAAAAGAGAAATATAGACATCATTATATAATTTTATTTCTATATAATTAACTTGAGAAATTTATACTGTAAGTATTATATATATATTATATATATATAATATATATATATCTATACTATATATATATATAGGGTAAATGTATGCATAATATATATATATTATAATATATAATATATATTATATTTTTATATATATATAATAATATATAATATATATATATATATATATATATATATATATATATATATATATATATATATACATAATATTTATAATACGTTTCTAATATATATATATCAAATGGGGGAAAATGGGTATACATTGGTATAATAGAGTAATTTTTATAATATAGCTAACAAGATTTTTTAATAATTGAGTGATTAGGACTTCAAATTGAGGTTTTTTGTTAGAAAAAATATTGTTTTATAGCGAATTTTTATTTTATGAATTATATTTTTATAAATTTAATTTGTAATGTACAATAGTTATTATTAATTATTGGAACTTTCAAAAAAATATATAATATTCACCATTTTTTTCAGAAAATATATTAAAAATAATTCTAAACACCTGAGACCTGTTAGTACATACCATTTAATTGTAACTTTTTGCCAAACAATTGGACCACTTTATTTAGCCATAAATATTTAAATTATTATGGTTTTAAAAAAGTTGAGTAATGTTACAAAGTTTTATGGTGCTAGTTAAAGGTATTTATTTAGACCATAATCTATATTTTCTTTATTAATGTCATTGTTAATGCAAATAAAATATTTATACTTGATGAATTGTTTTGAGTTGATAATAAATTGGGTACTCTGGGGTAAGTGGGATTTTAAATTGTATATTTATTAGGTGAGGTGATCATTAAATATTAAATCATACATCATATATCATATTATCATCATAAGATTTACTTCATTTATTTTCTAACTCATCACTCAAGTTCTCTTATACTCTTTGAGTCCATGTTTTTTAATAGTAGTAGTATTATTGATTATTATTAAGTCTATTATATTAGATTGCTACCATATGCGTAAAGCTCTAAGAAAAATTTAAATCAATTTTTTTTATATAAAAAACAGACTATACAATTTGTGCACTCTAACGAGCCGATATTTGGAGTAAACATGGTAGGTTATGAACATTACGATTTCACTCGTCTTATTAATGTTTATAAAAGACGGAAAAGCAACGGTTTTTATTCCTGGTTCTATAATCAGTGACCTTATGCAGCTTAATATTTGCGGACGAAAATTCAACCCTTCACTGCCAGGAAACATCACCCTGGTCTTAGAAGTCGACAGAAAAATGTTTGAATTTTTACTACTAGCATTAAAACATATATCATAAATCAACAATTCCACAAACAACGTCATTCAACATTGTAAAATCATTTAACGTCAAATTTAACAAGAGAAAAAAAAAAATTCAACTTGATAAATTCTTTCGGTGGATAAATATCAGAAAATTTGATTACTTACATTAGAGAATTTGCTGACTATATTACTATCTAACAATTGGGGTTCGAAACATTCACGATCACCACGGAAAACACGGCCACCACAATATACTCAAAAACATTGTATTTTTGTGACACATATGCTCTTCTTTTTTTGCTTTTTTGTGATTTTGTACATTTTTTTATATTGTTTCCTATATTATAAAAAAATAAGATCCACCCACCCCTCCATTAGTCAGAATTAGAAGCAATATTTTTCACCATTTTGTCCAGTTATTTTAATTTATCTTCAAATTTATTAGAATCTTATACTTAATCATAATACTTTAAGTCACATAAATAGTTAATATTTACAAAAACCCAGAACCAATACAGAAATCACGGTTTAGCAAAACAAATTTTCAACATTTATTCAAATTTTTTTTTTTTAGAAAAATTATTTATGCATTCTTAAAATAATAGCCTTTCTATTACATTTTTATAATTTTCGTTATCGCACATTTCGATCTACATATTTATGTAGCTTCTAAACTTCAGAATTTTGGAAGTATGATCTCCTTTATATAAATTAAACGATTAGGACAAATCTACTTCTATTCTGATTCTATTGATAGTGCCAAATTAAAAATAACATCAATCATTTATGATGATGATGTTAAAATAAAGTAATGTTATCACCATTTTTAATGGTTTTCTATATTTTTGTTATAATTATTTAATAAATATAATATATTTTGATACTATATAATATATATATAATAATTATTAATATATTATATACCTATATATATTATATATTATATATATATATATATATATACATCGTATTATATTTGTTATTATACTATATATATATATATACATATATATATATATATATTAATATTTAGGACCCCATCCTGCACATACTCATATTAAATAATTAAAATAATATCTGAAAGGAAATGGGTCTAATAGCATAAGTAGTAAATATTAAAAATACAAAGATTCTGGTTTAAGAAAAGGGAGCTCTCTTTATATGTCGATATCTCTTTAAATTAGCAGACATGGCTCTGGAAATCACAAGCCTCTTTACAAAGTTACTTCTGAAACCACAAAGAAAATAATTATAAGATTGAGTTCTGGCAAGCAGATTAGTAAGCATCTTATTTGAGAAATCCCAACTGATAATAATAATATTATAATAGAAGTATCTGGAAGATAGAAAACCTAATTTTATGATCATTTTCAAGTTAAAATCAAATTAAAAAATACAATACTACATATTAAACAAATAGTAGGATAGGGTTATTTAGAGATATTGTATTTATGTAGTGTTGTAAGAGGAATCTTATTTTTACTGGGGATTTCTTAACTCTGCATATTTTATTTCATAAACGGATAAATAAATGCAAACTAACTATTGCCTTAGAAACTAACTATTTATTTAAAAAACAAATCTTCCTAATATGTGAGCTATCTCTCTCCCCGAGGAGCCAAAAGTGAAGGGTGACCTAATGTTGAATAGAATTCATAAAACGAAAGAAATGAAAATAATTAGGAAAAGTTTACAAAAAAATAATTCATATATAAATTTAAAAGTTAAATAATAAATAAATAAATAATAATAATAATAAATAATAATAAATAAATAAATAAATAATAAATAAAATAATTAAAATAAAAATAAAGTAATCAATAAAGTTATTTTTTCTAACAATTTTTGGTGAATTTTTCCTGAGGTTTCTTTTTTTTTTTTTTTGCTTTTATAATTATCAAACTATTCCAAGAATAATCAACTGAGGTGCCTCCGGAAGGAACTTGAAGGATGAGGTAGTGTGGTGAGGGGGGAGAGGAGAGGAGAGGAGGAGGAGGAGGAGGAGGAGGAGGTGACATTTTACACAAAAGCCAGAAAGACCTTGAGGAGGAGGGGACCAAGAAACATTTTTCCATTTTCTATGGAGAAAAGTGTCCCTAGTAGTGCGTCGGATATATTTAGCACGATTACTAGATGAATAATAAGAAACATGAATTACATATATTAATAAGAATTAATAAAGGCAGATTCCCCGCGACAAATAGCACAAGAATAAACAGAGTTAAACTAGGTTTATATGTTTTAGTTGAAAGGCAAGAGAATGAAGCAGGACTCCCTGCCACAGAGAAACTCCTCTGCAATGATCTATGAGCACTCGGAGATACCCCTTCTGCTGAGACAATAAGCATTCTAAGGAAGATCGAATAAGTATACGAATGCAAGTTCTACCAGTCTGCAGTGGTCTTTCTTTCAATGACTTGAAGAGATATAACAGGAAACAGAGATACAGATAGAACAGGATGCAGAGATAGAGATAGAACAGGGTACAAAGATAGAGATAAAACAGGATACAGAGATACAGATAGAACAGGATACAGAGATAGAGATAGAGCAGGATACAGAGATAAGATGATCGGAGAAACACAAAGATGGAAAGAGTTTTACAGTATAAGTAGTGCAATGAGAAGTTATGAAAACAAAAATGTTAGAATCAACTCCAGGATGATCAGAAATATGGGTAGAGAACTGCACCGTCTGCTAAAGTTCACCATATGTATCTTGTGAACTTGAAGTGAGCCAATGGCTGTGATGAGCTTTAAAATCGTCCAAAATGATGATTAATAAGGTATGGAGAATAAGAGAAAACGTGCTCAATATCGGAGTATAGATACTCGAATATTTTAGGATAATCAGTAGAGTTAAGATATAAATAAACGGAACAAATGAATTTCGTCATAGATTTGAAAGAGAGTCTAAGATGCAAGGTTGAAAATTTGGAAGACTCTCTCTCTCTCTCTCTCTCTCTCTCTCTCTCTCTCTCTCTCTCTCTCTCTCTCCTCTCTCTCTCTCTCTCTCTCTCATATATGTGCAATAATTGCATTTGACTAAAATTGAGGATAAAAACAGGAAGAAGGAACAGAATTGAATTTGCTAAACACCTGAATTTCTGTATAGAAGCGGTGCGGTCTAAAGAAAGAGAGATGATGTTCAACAAAGAAGAAATTAGAATAAAGACCAGGAATGTTGCAGAAATTAATAAAGAAAGAGAGCCTTGCACCGGAAAAAAGAGGATCTTGCACCAGAAAAAAGTGGACCTTGTGCCGGAAAAAAAGAGTACCGTGCACCAGAAAAAGAGGACCTTGCACCGAAAAAAAGAAGACTTTGTACCGGTAAAAGAGGGCCTTGCACAGGAATAAAAGGACCTTGTACAGGAAAAAGAGGACCTGGCACCGGAAAAAAGAGGACCTTGCATCGGAAAAAAGAGGACCTTGCACCGTTATAAGTCTTGACCGCACCAACACAATCACCAGAGAGTGTGAATTTCGGAAGTGATATTGGAAGGAGTGAACAAAACATATTTTTGAAAATACCATCCTCCTTGAGTTTAAAAGGCAGATTAGCTTTCGCCATGTTTCAATTGGTTAAAGGAAATGTTGAACAATGTGCTTGTAGTCTAAGATGTAATGTAAAAGAGCGGGGAGGACGGTTGGTGTTTCTATTAAAAATATGTTCCAGAGCACTGAGAATATAATCAATTGGATGAACTACAGTTTCAAGACGAGCGAAATAAATGTTCAATCAAACTCTTCTTCTTCTCTCTCTCTCTCACTCTCCTCTCTCTCTCTCTCTCTCTCTCTCTCTCTCTCTCTCTCTCTCTCTCTCTCTCTCTCTCTCTCTCTCTCTCTCTCTCTCTCTCTCTAATATATATAATATTATATATATAAATATATTATTATATAATATGTATATATTATATATATATTATATATATATATCAATTATATATATATATATATAAAATTATTATATATATATATTATAATAATATATTATTATATATATATATTAATATATATTATATATATATATATATCTATATATATATAATATATATTAATATTATAATATATATATATATATATATAATAATGAAACTGGAAGTAAATCTTTAGAAAAAATATTATCTTTCATATTTTGCATTTAAAACGAGAAATGTTCATTATGCATATAAAGAAATAGGTGTATAATATCAAAATGTAAATTTACGTGTTCAAGAGAGTGTAAATACTTTTTCACATAAGTCTTAGACATAAGATAGGAAATTTAATATAAAAAAAGGATGGAGAGGAGAATAGGAGGTCACTCATTTTGGCCGAAATGGAAAAAGAAACTACGCTGGTGTAGAAGCTTCTTCTTATTTTGTTATGTAGTTTTTGTTATTCGACACTGCTTTCTCATATTTGAATGCAAAGTAGCGTAAATTTATATTATTAATATGTTTCTCTTTTGAAAAGGGTTGTTGGTTTATTACGACGATTTTCTTATAATCTTTTCTCACCAAAAAAAAAAATCAGTTCTTTTGTGTAGCATTCAAAGCATGATATGAGAGATACGCCTTTGGAGTTTGCGACGTGTATAATAAATTTCTCGTCTCTCTCTCTTCTCTCTCTCTCTCTTCTTCTCTCTTCTCTCTCTCTCTCTTCTTTCTCTTTCTCTTTCTCGGTCTTAATTGGAAGGATCATATTCGTGTTCTGCCTTATATTCTTGATTTTGTTTTTTTTTTCTCAGATCGCGCAATTCTGACTGTGTAATTCTCGTCTCTCTCTCTCCTTTTCTCTTTCTCCTCGTGTTCCTGCTCGAATCTCTTCTTTCTCTTCTTTCTCATCTCTCTCTTCTCTCTTTCCTCTCTTTTTTTTTTTTTCTCTCTCATCTAAATCCCTTTAGGCTCTCATCATCTCTTCTCTTCTCTCTCTTCGTTCGTCTCTCTCTCCTCTCTCTCTCTCTCTGCTCCTCTCTCTCATCCTCTCTCTCTTCTCTCTTTTCTCTCTCTCTCTCCTTTTTTTTTCAATCTATCATATTTCGGTTATTTCTCTTCATCTCTTTCGTGTTCCTTATGTATCCTTATCTCAGAAAGAGTAACTTAAAAAGGAAGACGGTCAAGATACAGAGACTCCATTCCCTGAATGAATTATCTATCGTGTAATGGTATTCTTTATGTTAAATTCTTTTCTCCTCTCGGTTCTTCTGCTCTATTCCCCCGTCCTCCTTCTCCTCCTCTTTCTCGTCTTCTCGTATTTTACGAGATGATGTCCTCTCGGATCCGGGTCATCTCCCGCTCTCTCGTCTTCTTCTTCTCTTCTCTTCTCTATTATACAAAATATTATAATATATTATAATATGATATATATATATATATATATATATATATATATATATAGTATATTATATATATATTATATATTATAATATTTAATGGTATATATATATATATATTATATATATATATTATATTATATATATATATAATTATATAAGTATATATATATATGAGTATGAGTATAGTATATTATATATATATTATATATATATACTTGATATATATTTAGTATATATTATATTATATATATGTATATATAGTTTATATATATATATGATACTATAATTATATTATATATATATATAATACTTTATATAATACAAATCTATTATATATACGTGTGATATATATATATAATATATATATAAAAGATCATTAAACACATTTTAAAATTGAAATCTTAAAATAACGAATAATAAACAGATTGTGGATAAGGAATTAAAATCTCTCAATGCTTTACACTACTCTGATAGCCTCTGTAGTTCGTTCGTGTAGCGAATTTGAATATTAATGTCATCAGTGACGAAAGGACTACCCGGACCATTTATGAGGTATAAGGCCCAAAGCTATGCCAGATCCTACCAAATCGAAAGTCGATGATACAGGGGAATCGAAGCTTTGAAATTGGAAGCGATAGGACGGAAGGAGTCGCGAGACCTAAATTCACCAGTAAACTACACTTCGCATTTCCTCGCATTAATGTAATGATTATCTGTGTTTCGAAGGACAGTACACGAGAATCGACACCTCTTCAACCACGACTAAAGGCATCACCTACAAATTTTGCTAACTTTTTCTTCATTTCTTTATTCCTTACTTATATGTGAGAAAGCATCTTTCTGTTCCACGTAATCTTCAATACAACTTTAACGCAACCAGTTCAGATCGAATATATTAAACACTATTCACACGAAACCTGATCACAACTTCACTGATGGTGATAAGGGCCTTGTTGTTGTGTGTCTGTGGATATTTCGGCTTCTGTGTGGGTTAGTTTGCTATTGCTGGGTGTTGTTTGGCTGTTGTGTTCTTTGCGAGTCAGTGGTTATGCTGTAGTCTTTTACATAGGAGGTCTATAAACAAAACATGCCAGTTGCTGAAACTATTAAATAATTTCATCCTATCTTTATCAAGTGATTAACCGCACATAATACCCCTTCTCTCAAAATTCAATTTCGAATCTACTAATTTCAAGAAACTCTTACAATTGGCCACGGAAGACACCATATTTTCCTCTTTAACAATACCCTCTACCAACAAATTGATGGCATGGCGATGGGGTCCGCTAGGCCATCTTTGGAAATGCTCTTCACTCACACATCAGGTGAATTCATCATCACTGGCACAGTGCCCACACCCTCTTCAAAACGGCTTATCGTTCCGGTCAGATTACCCCCTCGATGATGTTTTCAAAATTATATTGCAAATCGCCACATCACACTGCCTTCGTCTCGAGTTTTTTGAATTATCTTAAACATAAACATTAAAACTATTAAATTCAATGGAAAAGAAATATACAAGCGCCTTCGCTTTTCTGGATGTACCTGTCGACATTATACTGGTTTCGCCCTCGACCTACCCGTCAACTTCCTCATATCCTGGTTAAAAACTTCTTTCAACTGTCATTCCTCTTACGTTTCAACTTAATGAATTATTTATGTCTATTGATTGCTGGGCTACCGAATATGCTCATGATTGGACCAGTTTCCATTCAGGAAATTGTTATCTGCGAGAAAATTTTGTTGGTATTTTATTTCCTGCTTCGTCATTTACTGATCTTAAAATTTCAAACGACGACGCAACTAGAAAACACTTTTCTGAGCCGAAAAGTAATGCAAGTTGGAGGACGATCGTTTGGTTTGTCAGAGTACATGGATTTGGAAAAGGGTCATGGTCGGGAATAGTTGGACGAAAAGCTCGATGGTTTCCCCACCCAGAATCTTTTTTTATGGTATCAACGTGCAGTTCTACTGCTTTGCAGGTGTGTCTATAGAAAAGATAAAGGTATCAATCAACCTCCGTCAAAATGACAAAGGGCATTGAGTAAGAGAGTACAGGCAATGTTAGGGTTGTTTGATGTTTTGTCTCGACGATTGTCAAAGTAAGACTGGCTGGAATCAGAGTCGTACTCTATAATGAGACTAAGTTCCATAAAGGCGGGATGTAAGCCTGTATAAGAAATTAAGTCTGAGAAAAGAAAAAAATACTCTCAAATATATATTATATATATATCATTATATATATATATATATGATTTTATATATTATATATAATTATATATATATATATATATATATATGTATGAGTATGTTATAAGTATTTATATTATATATATATGTATTAGATATATAATATAATAATATTTATATATATATCTATATATAATATATTATTAATTTATATTAATCTATTTATATTATATATATATTTTAGATTATATTATACTATATATTACTATATATATATTATAATATTTATATATTATATATTAGATATATATATTATAGTATATATATATATATATTATATTAATATATATAATATTTTATATTATATTATTATATTAATATATATATATATATATATATATTATATATTATATATATATATATATATATATTATTATATTTATATTATAAAGTATTATAATATATATATATATTATATTAAATTATATACTATATAATAATATAGTATATATATATATATTTACATAAATTATTAAAGATTTATATATGTAAGAATAATACAAAAATTCTTAAATATATAAAATATAAATAAAACAATATAATATATATATTATATAATTATATTATATAGTATTATATATTATAATACAACATATTTATACTAATATATATTTTATTTATAGACATACATCTGTTAATATAAATAAAATGTATTTTTATTTTTTATATTTATTATTTAATATTTATATCTATTATATATATATTATATAGTATATTATATATATAATATTAGTATAGTTATATATATTATATATTATATATATATTATAAGAATATATATTTTATATATATAATATATATATATATATTATTATAAGTGTATATATATATTAATGATATAGTATATAGTATATATATAATATAATTTATATATATATATATATATAGTATTTGGAAGAAACTTATTTTATGCAAAAGATTTTAAGTTTTTCTTTTTGTTTTTGTTTGGAAATATTACTAATTTAATTTTAAAAATTTATTTAATATATATATATATATATATATATATATACTATATATAGTAATAAATAGATTATATATATATAATAGATGTGAGAGTAGAGTATAGATGGGAGCATATGTTGTAAACTTATGCAAATATTTATTTTTTTCCTTTTTATTATTAATTTTTCTTTTATTTCTTTCTATTTTAATTTATTGTAATTTTTTAAAATGTTTTTGCTTTCTTATTTGTACATTTCAGAATTGTTCTCCTGTGGTTGCCTGGCTGTTGGTATTTTGCGATTTTTTACATTTTATATAGAGTATTGATATATAGATAGGAGAATATATATAAAAAGTATTGATTTAAATATTATTTGGACTATTTATATTATTATATAGTTTCTATATATTAATTATATGATATTATATTATTATATATATTATATTAAATATTTATCTATATATATATATATATATAATATTTATCTTATTATATATATATTATAATTAACTATATATATATATAGTATATATATATTTTTATAGATGGTTAAATATTGGGCATAATCGCAATGTTATTATTTAGATCTTAAAGCAAAGAACATATTTGGAGGTAAGAATTACTCGCTTCTCCGGGATTGACACGCAGCACCGCGTGGTCGTGCTGAGGAAATATACTCGATTCTTACCACTGAGCTTCCAACCAAAAACAGTTGGTTCCAGAACAGTTTTTAAAAAAGCAATCGGGAGTCTCCCTTCAAGCGACATCACCGAGGTGGCCCAGCTTGGTCTATCCCTCGTTCGCTTATAATTTGTAGGTGTTTAAATAGATTGCATATGAAATTTTAATTATTATAGATCTTAAACAAGAACATATAGTGGGAAGGTGAGAATTATCATTCTCCGGGTTGAACATCACCGCACGTGTGCGAGACGATCGCTCGCATGCTTTAAAACCACTGAGCATATCCCCAACACCCAAAAAAAATTGTGGTTCAAAGAGGCGTTTTTAAAGCAAGTCGGAGTTACCTTCAAGGCGACATCACCCAGGTCTCCGCCTTGCCCTATCCTCGTTCGTAATATTT
>JABUQX010081581.1:0-26330 GCA_015478945.1 Trachelipus rathkii
TAAGAGATATAAGGTTGTGGTCAGATTAACCGATAGGAGCGAAGGTGGTGTATTTATAGAGAGAAGGACTAGTGGTGAAACATAGGTCAAGTGTGTTCAAGGATCGGTTGGGGACGGATCTCGGAATGTGTGTAGGTTTATTTAATATCAGTTGCTCACAGATCGTGAGAATACTGATGATTTCGCTTCTCCCCCACCTAATAGTACGAGAGGAACCCAACAATTAGTTTTGTGTACATTGAAAATCCCCTAAGTAGAGGACCTCAGTATTTGGATGAGAAGATTAACAGTCTCGTGAGAGTAGTAAGGTATTAAAAAACGGCATGAAATCTGTTCTGTTGAGAACAGTAGCAAGATAAGAATATTGTAGTAGAAGAAGAAAGATTTTAAGCCACAAGAACATCGAATTTAGGAGATTCGAGATTCTCGAGAACTGTTATAGGAATGTTTATATTAACATAGCACATACTCCCCCTTCAAACGGAAATATAAAATAAGTTATAGTTGGATATATTAAACGAGTTGAAGGTGAATTTCCTTAGCATTCTGGTCTCAGACAAAGCATAACTTAAGGTTTGAGAGGTTAGAGAGGTAGTATTCCATGGATGTAGAGGTAGAGTGCAAGCCATTGATGTTGGTAAGTCAAAAGAAAAGCCACGATATCTTCTATCATACATGCACACGCAATCACAAAAAAAAACAAAAAAAAAAAAAAAAAAAAAAAAAAAAAAAAAGACAGAAAACAAATGACAAAAACCAAAGGAGTAAATGAGGAAAATTTATTCGTGAGCACTTAAAAACCTAAAAATTTTAAAACGATAAAACCCTATTTACAGCAAATATCTAAAATAGTGAATAATCGAAAAGTTTTAAAAACACTCACGCAACTAACTCACAGCTCTCACTGAAAATTGCGGACAAAGAAAAATACTATTGGATCAAATATAAAAAAGTAGATAAATCTGTATAAATTATAATGATGGCTTTCCTCTCGCACTCTAGGTACAGACCAAGTTTTGGAGAAACGCTAAAATTAAGTTAAAGGAATCGAGGAAAAAAACATAACTTGTACTAGCTATCTAATGAAACTAATTTTATTAATTGAATATAAAAGTTCTCATAATTTTTCACCCAAAAGAGTAAGAAGTATCGGCTAAGTATCGGCCATTTTAAACGAGATACCGATACCATCAAAAATGGCCGATATACCGATACCGATACCGATACTATCGGTACATCCCTAATATATATATATATATATATATAAATATATATATATCTATATATATATATATATAATATAATATATATATATATATATATATATATATATATATATATATATATATTAGATATATATATTACCTATATATATATATATATATATATATATATATTAATATATATATAGTAATATATATTATATATATAGATATATATATAGAATATAATATATATATATATATATATATTATATATATTATATATATATATTATATTATATATATATATATATATATATATTATATATAGATAATGGATATATATAGATATAGATATATATATACTAATATATATTATATATTATATATTATATATATATATATATATTTATATTATATATATATATATATATATATATATATATATATATATATATATATATATATATATATATATATATATATATATTTATTTATAATCAACAGGACAAGAGAAATTATTGTCAAGCCTTTGGGAAAAAAGTCAAAACCAAGGAAAGAAAGATCCAAGGTGAGAAAAGCAATAGTGACCATGAAAATGGTTCTATTGCTAAAGGGGATTCTTTTCTTTTCTCTAATTTACTTTATAAAAGAGAGGAAGTTGAAATGCGAATGTTGGTTGAAAGGGAGAGGAATGAAAAAGAAAGAAAAGAAAAAAAAGAGAAAGAAAATTTTTTAATTGAAATAAATTCAAATACTAAACAACAACAACCCAAACCGTCAACTTCAAAACAAAAAGTTCAATTGTTTAATTCTGATGGTTTGTTTGATGATTAAATTATCCCGTTGAAATATTGAAAAGGAAAATGTCAGCTAAGACTTTCCTATCAGCGTTTAATATCAATTTGTGTAAAGAGAAGGGGCATTTTTATAGGCTGCTCATTTTCAAATTTGAAAATTTAGTCCAGAAATATATATATATATATATATATATATATATATATTATATATATGTATATTTTTTATTTATATATATATAACTACCTACTATATATATATATATATAATATATATATATATGTTATTTTTTATATCATCTACCTTCTTTCCCCAAGACTGGGTAAGGTGCGTGACATGCACCGGAAACAGAATAGTAAGTAGAAGAATATGGCACGTCGAAAAGAGAGCCCAGTCTTACCGCCCCCTTCATACCTATTTGTGAGAACTCGTCACAGTCAGAAAATCCACCCTATAGCTTCACGGGACTGCGGCGGACCCTAACTATGGTATCTCGTCAGTGTGGGGTTCATTCCTTGGCCAGGTGGGCACAACCATGCCTCCTCACAAAACCCCGCCATTCATTCCTATTATACACCTTTCTTCTCGCCTCTATCAAACTCATTTTTTTACTGACTCAATCCACTTTTTCTTCTGTCTCCCATTCGATCGATTCCTAACACACACACCACTATACATCCACTTAACCACCGACTATCATCCATCCTTTCCACATGACCAAACCATTTCAACGTCTTTCATTTATTCTCTCATTTATCCCTTTCTTAACACCACTCACCTCTCTTATACGTTCATTCCTCATTTTATCAATTCTTCTCTCACCTAACACGCCCCTAAGATTGTCTATCTGAACACATTGTACTTTAATCTATACCTCTTTTTCCCAAGACATAGTGTCACTACTATACATTACACAGGTAACAACATAGCCCTCATGTAAGACCGCTAGCACACCTCAAACTTAGTACTTTTAATGTCCACGCAACGATTTATTGCACCAGCCGAACCTTCTGCATTCACAATTTTCCTATTAGACTCTGCATCATCCGTTCCCTTTTCATCCAACATATATACTAAATATTTAAACTCAGACACTTGTTCCAACTTCTTACCATCTAACATAACTTCACACTGAGGGCTCTCACTCACAACCATAACCTTACTCTATCTAAACGTTTACTTTCAAACCACTCCTTTTACACCCTGCCAATCTCTCTACCAATCCTCTCAAACTGCCTCTTCGATTCACCGCCACACACAACCCAATCATCTGCATATAATAGGTAGGGCACCCTCCACTCTCTTCCATTCTCCATCATTCTAACACCATCTCCTGCCACACCCACCTCCCAATTTTTTCATATCTCCGTCCATATTTAAATTTAATGACCAAGGAGACATATAACGCATCCCTGCCTTACTCCGCTATTAATATTAAACCAATCACTTTCAACACCATTTATTCTTACACGCGCTTCACTATCCTCATACATACTTTTGTTTCCATTCAGAAGCCTACCACCGACATCATATATCACTAACACCTGCCATAGAACTTCCCTATTAATTCTATCATACGCCGGTTGCAAATCCAGAAAACCTAAATACAATTTATTCTTCTCCTTCATTTTCTCAATCATTTTTTTCAATGTAAAGATCTGATCTACACATCCTCTATCACTCCTAAACGCACCTTGTTCTTCAAAAAATCAGTCCTTCAGTCACTCGACGCACTCTTTCGACCAATATACCAGCATATATCTTCCCTACAACACTCGATAAACTAAATCCCCTGAAATTCCTACAGTTCCCCTTTTTTCTTTTACCCTTATATAAGGGTAATTACTGCTCTTCTCCAATCCCTTGGAACTATACATTCCATAAACGCTTTGTTACACAATTTCCAAATCCAATCAATCATCATCTCGCTTCTGTTCTTGATCATTTCACCGGTAATTTCATCTATATCTGTAGATTTACCAATCTTCAACTTTGTCATTCTACCCATTACCTCCTCCATACTAATGACCTGATCCCCAAAATACCTATTCCTTCTTGCACCATCAAACCCACACACATTCACCATTACCTCCTCTTTACTGCCAATGTTATACAGGTTTTCGAAGTGTTCCTTCCACACTCCCCTCACATTCATTTCATCAATTACGAAAGCATCATCCCTATTCATTATTCTAAGCAGATTTCCCTTATTCTCATTCTTAACTTTCCCCCTACTTCAAGAAGAACTTCCTATTCCCCATTCATCCTCCTTCCAAACTGTTCATTTAACTCATTTTTTGGAATATCGTATGCACGCTTTAGTATTTCTTTTTTCCTCCTTATATATTCAACATCTTTCTTTTGAAAACTTTATCATTTGCGTTTTTTAGTAAATTCAACCCACCTTTTTTTGTTTACTTTTAACTCTTGCATCCCTCCTCATTTCACTAACTTGCACCACTCTCTACTTTAGCACATCCACAATACTTCCTTTCGCACTGCTAACAACTGCTTTCTTCATTTGATTCCAGATTTGTTCATTTCAACTTGTTCACATTCAACTGATTTACTTGCGAGCGCTCTTATATACTTATCCTTTTATTACCTTGTTCACTTTCTCATCTCAATTCTAACCCACTTTCCTTCCTAATCGTCTCCTGCCTCCATCCCAAGCCCCTCTAACAATTTTACATAGAACAACATATGATCCGATAATCCCTCCTAACATCTCCGACTTAACTTCCAACACATAGTTCAATAATCTTCACCAACACAAATCAATCATACTTTTCACTTCGATACTCATCTCTACCTACACCAACTTTAGTATACCCTATGAATACTCTTGTGTTTAAAGAAAGTAATTACTTACACACAAAATCACTCACAGAAATCATCCCATCCCCTCCATTGTTATTTTTTCCCTGACAGCCCAAACTACCTGTTATACCATCCCTTTTTTGATCACCTACGCAAAACATTTTTGGTCACCTAAAAACACAATCAATCTGAAACTCCTACTCATCGCATCCAAAACATCATTCAGATTATCCCCAGAAAATCGCACTAATCTTCAACATTACCGTCAGATGGACCAAATGTCCACCACACATTCCTTGACCTTTTCAACATCATTCACCATTGGAATATATATATTATAATGTATATATTAGTATATATATTTATATATATATATATATATATAATAATATATTATATATATTATATATATATATATATATATATAATTATTATATATATATATATATATATATATATATATATATTAATATATATATATATATAATTATATATATAAAATATAATATATATATATATATATAATATATATATTATAATTTTATATATATTATATATATATATATATATATATATATATATATATATATATATATATACCATTCATATACTTGTCTATAGTAAAGAAACTCATAAGTTCATCCACGGTCAGTTTGACATCTGCTGCCGTAACCCATTTTCTAAGAGCATCTAAAAAAAATTTTCTCATATAGACCTTAAGGATTGTCGTCATCAGTAGGATGTATATATAATATATATATATATATATTATATTATATATATTATATATATATTATATATATAATATATATATATATATATATAATATATTATATTATATACTATAATATATATATATATTATATATATTATATATATATATAAGTATTATAAAAATGGGTTGAGGCTTTTTTTAATTATTTTTTTCAAATGAGATTAAAGAGTGGCCTTCATTGGTCACCATTCAGATTTTTATGAAAAATTTAAAGTTTGATTGAGATATTGATTAGAAATTTGGGTGGGTGTCCTGTACCTTTTTCCAATGTTTTTGAACAGTTTTTGGGTGAACCAAATCTTCATTTTCAAGCGAGATAGAAAGCTGGAAATTGCTACCTTGAGCTACTTTTGCCTATTCTTTCAGAATATGGCATTGAAATTGAGCCGAGATGAAGCTCTTACAGGTTAAACACATGCAAAAAATGAATTTTTTGTTCAGTGTTTAACCGTTTTTGAAGATTTTGACCTCTGGCTGTGGGGTCATTATTACACCTACATGGGATATTCTCGGTTATTGTTGTTACTTGGATAAGAAATTATAAGCAGATGTAAGATTCTCAAATAACCCATTATTCTCTGATTTATAGTCATTCAAAAATGGTAAAAAAATAGAAAACTACCCCTTTGGGTTACCATTTTGGGGGCCCTGGGTGACTATGTAGATAGATAGTGATGACAATGAAATTTACTCAGAATATAGAAGGATGTATAAATTTTGATTTGTGTATAGTTCTTCAACTGAACTCCTCTACTAGAACTCTTATCTAGAAAGTGCTTTTTTTTTTTTACTTTCTCTTTTTAAAGAATATCTTAAAATATACAACCGTACATAATTATAGATCTATTTTCAAATAATATATATATATTATATATATATAGTATATATATATATAATATATATATAATATATTATATATATATTATATATTATATATATATATATATATTATACGTCAATAGAATGACAAAGTATTAATTAATTATCTTTTTTTCATTACGAGGAGTTATATATATATATATATATAATATATATATATAAAGTATTATATATATAATATATATATATATATATATATATATTATATATATATAATAATATATATATATATACACAGAGGAAACTTCTAAAAGCTTCTTCTCCCCCCCCCCCCCCCCCCCCATCCTGATGAGAGATTACTGCGCGACGATGCGCCGCCCGCCTTTCCGGCGGAATCCGAGGATCGTTTTTGGACACTCATTCTTGGCTATCATTCATCTCTATTACTTCACCCTTTTTCTTCCCTGGGGCAATCTTCCCGGCACATGCCTCAGCCCTCCTACTAAAAGCCGGGGACATAGAGGAAAATCCGGGACCTGGAATCCACTTGGGCCACATTTGCAACAAAATAGTTAGAAGAAATTCAATCCAGTGCAGAAGATGTGATCAGTGGATCCATAAACACTGCTCACTTTTCACAATACTTCCGCATCTTACGCACAACTGGTTCTGTCAAGTGTGCACTCCAACCACAATAATCAGTAGCTCAATAGCAAACGTACAAACTCATAGCATAAACATACTACAAATTAATATAAATGGATTACATAATCGAAACAAAAGAAATTGAAATCTTCCTAAAACAACATAACATACACTTTGCACTAATTTAAGAAGCACACCTACCCGTAAACCACACAGAACCAAAATTTTATGGATACAACTTGATTTATACACCGTTAGTCCCTAAAAATCATACTTTACTAACTCTTATTCATAACTTACTACCATACACAAACACCACCTCACTCACAACCATTCACAAACACTACCTCACTCACAGCATCACTTAATGCAGCAGCACCTCAAAAATACATCATTCACCACAATACAACAAAAAGCGTAAATAATACATAAACCTATCAATATAATAAACCTATACATCCCTCATCACCTCACCTCACGACCCCAGATATCACTCACCAAATCTAGCACACATCCCAAACCTCCCAAACCTCATAATAGGAGGAGATTTCAATGCCCACCTTCCTATATGGTAAAAAGACCAAAACGCAGACCATAGAAGAACCCACTTAATATTAAATCTAGAATTCAAACCCCCTAAACCAAATCCCTCCAAAAAAACAAAATTTAGAAAATTCCCACACCAGAATTCCACCCCAAACTAACCAATCAAACACATCCAGATCTAACATTTTGTTCACCAAATCTACACACAAAACTCCAATGGCAAACAGAAACAGAGCTAATCTCCGACCATCTTCCCGCAATTATAAAATACCAAAATAACAAAACTAACCACTCTTTCAAGAAAACATATACAAACTACAAAAAAGCAGACTGGACAAAATTCTCTGAGCTCATAGAAAACAACATACAAACTATAATCATCTCCAATGCCTCAACACTAATTACAGCTATCCAAAACTTCACTTCACTAATTCAAAAAGCAGCTAACCAAAACATACTTTGGAAATACCTTAAAAAATACAACCCAACTCTAACAACTGAAATCTCAAACGTGATCTAACAACGTAAACCTAATTTAAAAATTGGCGATTTTTCCACCTATAATTGCTAAGATGAAGAATAATTTATAATTTAACCACAAATCACAAACAACCAAAGCACACACCTCAAACATCTTTCAAACATTTCTAACAAAAAACCTTCAGAACACAAACAACAATAGAATGTTGAACACCATGAAAATTCTAAAAAATGCAAAAAGCTACCAATCTCCCACACATCAATCCATAAAAAAAAAAATCCAAACTCCCGACTCCCACAAAACAACAAACGACAATTCTCCAAACTACACACATTTTTCAAAACAAAGTCTCAAACCTTCCCACCCACAAAACAGGAAAAATATTCAAATCCTTAAAGATAAAAAGTTATCACGAAAAAACAATATAAATAACACCAAATGACATAAAAAGCACCATAAAACTCTTAAAACTCACCAGCAACCGGACCTGAAAACATATCAATAATATACACCTTAAACATCTAGCTAACCCATTTAGCACATATACAACTGTTCAATTAAACAAATTTTATTCCTACATCTGGAAAAGAGCAATCATCATCCCAAAATTAAAACCAGGGAAAGACCCCTCAAACCCTTCCTCTTATCGTCCAATCTCACTGCTCTCCACTCTATGTAAACTAGAAAAGCTCATACTAATTATAATAAAACCACAAATCCCCAAACTAACATTCCAACACGGTTTCCAGCAAAACCACTCAACCACAACTGCTTTACAAACACCATTCAACCTATAATAAATAGCTTAAATCTCAAGCCCCCACACAAAACACTACTTGTAACAATCTACATAAACAAAGCCTCTGATACAGTCCCAAGACACACTATAATCTACAAAATAATACAATCAAATATCCACACTAATTTAAAGAAATGGCTACCCAACTTCCTATCGGAGAACAGCCCAAATACAGATATAAACAACAAGAAATCCCGTACAATAAATATAAAAAATGGCGTGCCTCAAGGAGCAATCCTATCCCCTACCTTATTCAACTTATTTACAGCCGACCTACCAAAACCACACACACTCCACACAAATATAACAACCTACGCAGATGATATCACCATGATCACCACACCCCAGAACCTAAACAGAACAATTCTTCTGACTCGTCAATGCATCAACCAAATTCAAACTTGGCTAACTAACAACAGAATGTCTGCATCACCTAACAAACCATCTATCACACTAATCACAACAGATTGCCAACTTGGCACTTTAAACCCCCAAATCTTTTTAAACAATATAGCTTTCCCAATAAACAAAACGCCCAAAATTCTTGGGGTAACACTGGACACACGCATAACCTTCACAAAACACATTGAAAACATAACAACATCAGCAAATACGAAACTAAACATACTAAGAACCATAGCTAGCGCGGACATTAACTACAATAAAAAATATCCATCACCATCTACAAACAATACATCCGTCCAACACTAAATTACGCATCACCTTATATGGCACCCATTATTAACCTAGGGAAACTTGAGAAAACTCCAAACTACCCAAAACAAGGCACTCAGAATTATAACAGGTTGCACACGACAACACTTACATGAAGAAGCAAAAATATATTACCCATACATAAGCATTTAGAAATAATAGGTCACAGTACTACGCATGAAACACAAAACATGCCTCAACACCAATTGTCACACTGCACTTTGCCATTTTACCAACACACCGGCTAAAACAAGTCTTCATCATCCCCAGCCTTATTATGCAAACAAATCCTAAACAAACACAAATACAGGTTTAAACTCAACCAGACTATGTCAAATATCTGCAACAAAATGCACACCAGGCCCCGGAGACTGTGTCTCACTTCCTCCTTTAGTGTCCAATATTAGTCGTCCCAGAAGCAATCTGGAACATCAAGTTTAAGCGATCTTTGAAGAAAGGCCGACTTCGGCGGCGGGATTTATTGCGAGAGGTGTGGCTTCTTGAATGGAGGTGGACAGCTGCGAGAAAGTATATAAAGTGTGTATATATATATATAAATTATATATATATATATATATATATTATTATATATAATATATATAAACCACAAATACAATCACACATAAAAAAACCAAACAAAACCACATATAATATATATATATATATATATATAACTTCTTACGTTTTCTCTCAGGGAGGGCTACAGCCTGTCAGCGGATGAACAGCATTGATTACACGCAGTCCGTTCCAAAATAACACCACCTCCATCAGCTAGCGCATCGCGTCAGTCCGTGTCCTTCTTAGGGCTCTCAACACGCCATCTTCCATCTTCTTGCAACTTTGACACTCTCCACCACCAACTTCTACTCGCGACTCGTTCTCCCGGCATTCTTACTATATGCCCCCACCATCCATCGCCGAATCTATCCTGTTCAGCACAATCACCACACCAACTCTCTCCCGTCTTACCCTATCTCTCCTCGTCTTTCCCACTATTGTCCTCAACACCTTCATTTCGGCAGCTTCGATTAGTTTTTCTTTCCTTGCTGTAATGCTCCATGTTTCTGCTCCATATGTCAATGTTTGGTACCAGTATGCTATCAAATATTATCTTTCTCACTTTTATATCCATCACCCGATCTTTCATATTTGGATATAAACGGCATCATTGTCCCAACGTATTTTGTTCCATTCTTGGCCTCCACTCCCCGTACATATCCTCCCTTGCTTGTCAATCGCCACCCGGTACACAAACTGGTCCACATTTCTCAATCTTTCATCATCCAATGACGATCTCCACTGTCTCCCTTATCCTCTGCTACGCCACTCTCATTACCAACTGTCTTTCCGGTATTCCATCTCTAAACCAATCCCTAAAATCAATGTCAAAAACTTTCCATAAGTTCCTCTCATAACTCCCCTCCTTCCACTCCAAGCATGCCAAATCGTCCGCTTCCACGCATTATATCACCATAACAGATTGGAAATTCCCTCTTTAACCTTTCTGATTACTACACCAAGTAAGTTATAAAGGGTAAGGGAGACAGGACACTGCCCTGTCTCACTCCCGTACCCACTTCAAACCATTTCTCTTTTTACATCCAGTTCTTACTTTACACTTACAAACGCTATAAAACAAAGCTTTTTTTATGCTCTCCTCGTCTTCCTCCACTTCGTACACACCTCCACCAAACATCTCCAAAATCTGGCTTTGGGTACCTAGTCAAATGCTTTTTCTCAAGTCCAAGAAGGCTATATATGCCGTTTTTTAAATCACAACTTTTTTCCAACACTATTCTAAAGCAAAGCAACAGATCCGAAGTAACTCCGCCTTCCTGTAACCATATGTTTCTCTCCCAACTGTATCTCTATTACTCCTCTTAATCTTCCTTCTAAAATTCTTCTTTACCTTTCGCTATATGGTCCAATAAAGCTATTCCCCTATAGTTTCCACAATCTTTTAGTATCACTTTTCCCCTCCTAATATAATTCAAAACATCTTTCTCCCATCTACTGGGTACTCACTTATTATCCAACATTTATTAAAAAGTTCCAAGATTTACATCTTCAATTTCTTCTCATCCTATCCCTTAATCTATCACAATTACCATCTTCGCGGCGCTTTTCTTCTTCATTTTTGAAAAAGCCTCTCATAATTCTCCCATCGTTTACCGAATTCAACCCCTCCACTTAGTCCCTTCCACATCTCCTTTCTTCTACATGATAGTTTCTCCAAAAATATTCAGTCCACCTCTCATTTACCTCTTTTCTGCTGTAAGTACTCCTTCTTTAAGTTTTGATAACTATAAACTTGATTTTACTAACGCTTTTTGCTAGTTGAAAATCTTCTTTTCCTCCCCTCTGCATCCTCTCCAATTCTTCTGCCATCCTTTCTTTCCGCCACTAGCCTTTTTGCTTCCCTCTTCACTATCTCTCTTTTTTTTGCTATCACGTATTCAGCTCTTCTATGTTCTGTTCTTCCTCTCAACAACCCATTTTCTTATTCTTTTCACTCACTGCTCTCTTCACATCTTCATTCCACCACATTGTGTGTTTCTTCCTCCTTCCTCCATACCACCTCACTCCCAGCGTTTCTAACGCAGTTTCACTAATAATTTCCTTCAAATTCATGTTTATTTCCTCCATATTCGCTAACTTTTCCGTTATTTTCTCCACATATTCCCTCCCTCTTTCAGGGCTTCAACTTACTTTCCTTTTTTCTCCGACCTGCCACTTTGTTTCCTGTACTCTCAATCTGGCAACCGCCAAATTATGATTTGAGTCAAACTGACCCCAGGAAGCACTTTAACATCCTTTAATATCCTCCACTGTCTGTAATCCGACACTATGAAATAATCTATAATGGATTTTTTGTCAAAACTTTCGGTGTTTTGGTTCCATCTATATCGTGATCTTATGAGATTCCCTGTTTGACAAATTCATCTCTTATATTTAACATTTCTCTCATATCGATATATCAAGGACAAACTTAACTTAACACTCTCACTTTTTCCCATCTAGACTCAATTTCCTCGCATCCAATAAACATTTCTTCTTTTCCCACTCTCAGTGTTACATCTTCAATCATCGATGTAGCCTGTTTCGTTTCACTCCTCCAATCACACTCCACCAATTCCATGAACCTCCTCCTCCTCTGGATGCCCCTGTTGTGGAGCATATACCTGATATAACCAGTATATTTTCTTCTTGATATTAAAGGTACTGGTACTTAAATAATCAATTTCTCGTTTACCCCTCTCACTTCCTGCATGAAGGTGTAATCTTTGGTCCGAAAATGAAAACCTATACCATGTTTCTTTATTCCTACGTCGACTCTCTGTAAGCTAACATATCCTCCGCCTAAATCTCTGGCACTTTCTTCACCCTCCACTCTCACTCATCTCTAACATATCTATCAGTCTGGCCTCCATCATCTCCACGATCTCCTCCCTCCTTTCCTCTATACGTACCCACATTTATTGTGACCAATTTTAATCATTTTAAAAGTGCAATCCAAATTCGTAGTCCTATTTCGTTTCCTATGTGTAATCCATGAGTTCTGCGTGGTTCCGAGGGCTTGTTTTCCCAGGGTATTGCAAGCATTTTCTTTCTGGCAGTGGCTTGCAAGGCCGGTTCCTGCTAAGCCATTTGCTCCGTTAGCCGACAGGTTACGGACTAATTCATTGCCAGCGGTCCACGACGGGAAGTGAAGTTGGACTCGGCACTCCATATATAATATATATGATATATATATTTATATATATAATATATATATTATATATATATATATAATATATATATATATTATATATATATAGAGAGAGAGAGCACATCGCAAATGGCTCATCATACAACACAAGAAGCAGACCATAGAGTAATACACATCATATGTAACCTTGAAAATTTAAAACATTCTAAGCAACATAAACAGCCACACCAGAATTCCACCCCAAATCAACCAAACTTACACAACACCAGGCATAACACTTTGCTTACCAAAATTACCTACCAAACTCCACTGGTCAGCACGAACCGATTTAAATCAGGCCACCTCCCAATCATCATAAAAGATCAAAACGTCAACAAACAAACTACCCACTTTGGGAAAACATATACAAGCTACAAAAAAGCCGACTGGACAAAACACCAATTTCATAGAGAATAACATACAACCCCTAAAAATTACAAGCGCATCAATACTCGACAAAGCCATACAAAATTTCACATCTCTAGCCCAAAAAGCAGCTAACCAAGACATTTCCGGAGGATACATCAAAAACTTTAACAACCGTAACACCTGAATTCAAACAACTAATTAAACAACACAATTCACTCAGGTAAACAACACCCATATAACTATAACTACAAACTTTAACATAGATTAACACCTTAAACACTCAAATCACTAATTTAATGAAAACATTGTGAACAACTTAAACTTTCCTCTCCAAGAACATCCAGCACACGAAAGACATCAAAATGTGGAAAACGACAAAAATACTGAAAAACCACAAACATTTACTCACGAATCTATCAAAAACCCAAACACACAGCATCTCCAATCCACCAAACAGTCAAAAACCCACACACCCTCAAAACAGGAAATTTTCAAAGCCCTCAAGGAAATATAACTACCACGACCTAGCAATATAAATAACCACAACTGACTTAGAAATCTACAAAGTCCCTTAAAAATTCACCAGCAACAGGCACAGACAACATTTTATACATACACCTAGGGAACACTGCTTTAACCCAATTAGCACAAATATACAGCAGTTTAATCAGCCTAAATTTCATTACCCCTATTGTGAAAAATACTAACATTATACCCAAATTGAAACTGGGGAAAAAAACCCTCTATCCTTCATTATATCGCCCGTTTCTCTATTATCAACACTACAAACTTCGAGAATAAATCATACTGAACAAAATTACACCACATATCACCAAGCACAAATTCCAACACTGCTTCAAACCAAACCCCAACAACCGCATTACAAACCTTTTCCCACACTCCGAAATCACGGTCTAAACTTAAAACCCACTCGCAATAACAATAATCATCAGCAATCGAATAATTGAACGAAGAGCCTATCTTCATACCTCAAACATAACTTATAAAAATAGCAATATCAAATATTCCACTAACCTAAAGAAATTGATTTCCAACTTCCCATCAGGAAGAACGGCACAAATACAAACCACAAAATCCTGAATAGTAAAATCAATAACGGAGTGCCCCAGGGCTCAATACTGTCCCCTACTCTATTCAACCTATTCACCGCTGACCTTTCACAACCACAAACAGACAACATGAACATTACAACTTACGCGGACGACATTACCATAGACACTACACATCAGAATCTAAACACTGCCACAAACCTGACGCAACAATACATCAATCAAATCTAAACATGGCTAACAGACAACAGAATGTCCACCTCACCAAGCAGATCATCAATCACTTTAATCACCACTGACAGCTAACTCTGCACCCCCCCTAAATCTACTTAAATAACATTGCCATACCCTTCAGCAAAACTCCCAAAATTCTCGGAATAACGCTGGACAATCATCTCGCCTTTACAAAAACACATAGACAAATAATCTTTATGGAGTGGAGGTGTGACTACCAGTTTCAAGATGGTGACAAAGTGTGCCTTCATAATGAGGTGTATCTGTCACGTTATGAAAGTCTACGGAAGTATTGTGCTGACCCTTTCTCAGTTCACAGGAAACATTACAAGTAAGTGACACTTATGTTTTTTTTAAAACCTAATATGTATTTTTAAGGCATGTTAAATTTAACGTAAAGCTTTATTCATTGAATATGCTTTTCAGTGTCTCAGTATCATGCACTTAGGTTAAGCATGAACTCTCCATTTTTTATTTTTTTGTAGAACATAGTATTGTAATCAGTCATCGTTGATTTATTGGTTGGGGATAATGCGCTTTTTTTTAACGAATCTCTCTTAAAGTACCCACCTCATCCCCTTGTTTACAGTACTTACCCAAGGTTTCCAATGAGATTCATCAAACCTTTGATTTATCCTGAATCCCTGAATCATTCTTAAGCATGACCCCTCGCCGACGTCCTTATCGTTAGGGTAAGGGCTCTTATTTTAATATCTAAATAACTTACTTTAATTAATGGTTTATTATTTAAATAACTTAAAAAACCTTAGATATCCTTAAATTCATAAATCTAATTTTGCCTATTTTTATAGGGTTTTTGTCTTAGGTCAAGTTTTTGTTTTGGATCCAATCTTTATCCTGGGCTGGTTTTTTGTTTCCAGTTTTTGTTTCCAGTCTTAATGTTAGGTCAAGTTTCCAGAAGCCTGTTTCCTAGATTAAATCTTAAATCTTGGACTTTTTACTGCGCAATCTTACCGATTTCGCCTATTTAAAATAAAAGCTTATAAGATAAGTAAAGAAACACCTGACCGTTATTAAACCAGATTTTGCCTCTTGAATCAGATAAAATCTATATTTTATCAAAGATCTGTGGCTTACTATCATATCCATAAAATTCTAGAATAATCATAAAAGTAAGATTATCTATTTCCTTTGTGGTTGTTTTTTCGATATATACTCTGTATATACCCGTAACAACCTCACATATAGATACTCATCTGAAAGTAACCTTAACTACTGTATAATCATCATACATCAAATAGTACTGGTGTCTGTTATCTGCCCTCTTAAATCCTAAAGCTATCCCCTTACTTAACTTGGATAACCGGATAAATGTAATAACCATAACTCTTCTACTTTTGTCTGTATAAATGTAAAAAGTAAACCTATTCTTTTACTTCTCTTTCATTCTCCTATTCCTAAAAAACACATTCTTCTACAAGTGATCTTCACATTCCACATTACACGCAGCGTGCAGAACAGAACTTTGGTCCCGCTTTTTAGTACCCAGCTGTTATCAAAGCCTGAACGGCTCTATATAGGCTTTGGACTTCGTAAAATTGCGTAGAAGCCTTCAAGATATTACCATCAGGTAGATACCAATTTCTTTTTCATTTTCTCATAATTTCGTAATATTTTGTAATAATTCGTAATTTGTTTTTGAGATCAGGTGACGGTAATTATTCCTTTCCTTGTCACTTGGTCTCCACTACATAAATACAAGAAAATAAAAAGTGGCGCCCGAACAGGGACCACGTGTTCTTGTTCGTCGCTTGCCGCTGGATTGTGATTTTAGATGACTTCGCCACTCGTCGCCTCACAACACAACACAGTTAAATTAAAAGAGATTATTCCTATAATTCTTCATAACTGTCTTAAAATTCTTGTCTTGAAGAAATCTTCATATCATATCTGAACATTCTTTGAATGAGTCTGAAAGTAATATATTAAGGCATTATATATACGTACTATGATAAAATGTATAAGCCTTAAAATAATTTACTATATTCTATAAATATAATAAATTTTAAATCAAAAGCTATAAATTAATAAAGTTTTAGAGCCATAAATATGACTGAACAAAGCGATCCCCGTGGTGACTCTAAACTTGTTGATTATCTGGATGTGTCAACTGAATATGAGACTCCAGAGATCACTACTAATAATTTAATAGATTCTCACACTCAGGGGGGAACTACTATTTTAGATTCAGGTAGGGATTTGCTTAATCTTGATCTAAATTTTCAAAGACCTGCTGATCATGAACAGGCAATAGCTTTGTCTAGGTACCCGAAACAAACCACAGACGCTACACATGTAGATGATACCACGTCTGTATATGAACTTGGTAAGCTATTGGATAAATTTACAAAAGAGAAAGAAATATTGACCCATGAACTTACCAAACAGAATTTGACTTTTGAAGAGAACCCTGATACAAAGAGCTTTTCTAAAAGCTTTGATCCCAAAAACCGAGATTTTTATAGGGATACACAGGGTTTTGAACCACCACAACATTTACAGCATTTTCATGGTCTTCAACCACCACAACACTCACAGAATTTACATGGTCTTCAACCATCACAGCACTCCCAGAAAATTTTACTTATAGATTTTGAGGATTCTCATCGTCTAAATCCTCCACATATACAACATAAATCAAATTCGTACTCACGAAACTCTGAACATAATCATCCATTTCAACGCAGACATGCACAGACCACGGAACGTTTTGATTCTCCCAGACCTTTACTTCCTATTTTTTCTTACCCTAGACCAAAACCAGACACATATATGTATTCAGGTCCCATCATGAAACAAAAAATTGATTTGATGGAGGAAGCCATCTTGCTCTTGAGTTCATTGCTCAAGAATTCCCAGAATCTCAAAGTGGTAGACCCTGGTACATATAAGCTGAAAACTGGCCAAAATTTCCTAATTTATTTAGTGGATTTTGAGGCTTACTGCCAGCTTCATTTTCCCAAAGCTTATCACCAATGGTTAAACTTACTCGGCAGACAACTTGATGGTCACTTCCTTAAAGTCTATCGTCTAGTCACCAAGTACGATAGAGATTATTTCTCCGTTTGAGAGACCCTCATCCAATGGTATGAGGAGGAAGGGAGAAAAAGGAAGGAATTCCTTTTGCATGCATATTCTGCCCGTCGCTACAAAAATGAGAGTATTCGTCTGTTTGCTTACAGATTAGAACGCTTGGCTAGCCGTGCTTATCATGGTCTAGACATGATTGGACACGAATCTCTCCGAACTGCATTTTTATGTAGCCTTTCTACAAACATAGAACAAGGTGTTAGAGAGTACATAAAAATGTATGAACTCAATAAAAATTGGCGTACTCCTTGGGCGGATATCGTGGGGTATGCCGAGTTCCTAGACACCAATAACAAAGAGTTTTCAAACTTTCCATTCATATATCCCCAGAACACAGAACGTTCAGTAAAAAACCCTAAAAACATTTATTACCCTTCTAAGGGCTTCACTCAGAATTTTCCTAGAAATTCACGTTCTTCTAAGAACCCATCAGTTCAAAACTCTTCTTTTAACAATCACAGTGGTAGTCGCTATTTTCACGATCATCATCGTCGAAATTCCCCACTTGAACATAACCGAGCTTTTGCTCCTGAAATGTCTCTCCTAGATTCTGTTGATCGTAAGACCTTAGTTTGTGATTTTTGCAAAAAGATCGGTCATCAAATACGTGAATGCTACAAATATCTGGGGATTTGTAGCTACTGCAAAAAGAAAGACCATGTAAGGGCTGATTGCAGATCACGTAAATCACTTCCAACATCTCCACAGAAAGTTCGCAAGGCTGTTTGTCCCTTTTGTGGTGGTCCTCACCCAGGTATGAATCGTCCTCAACATCCCCCATCTCAACAAACATCTAACTATCCGAACACTAATACTCAAGTCTTCCACTGAACATATTTCTAAAAATTTATATTACGTAAAATCTTCTCCCGAAATGAAAAAAATTACACGTCAACTGGACGAATGTCCGTTGTCTCCTCGTCAGTCCACTGATCTTCTTTCTAATTCACAGAAAACACTTTTTGAGGGCCAATGTAAGGACATATATAGGACTCATTCGGCACCTCCTTTAAATTCCATAAGTTCCTCTGTTCATACAAAAACAACAGCCGCAGTCTCACTGCACAATATACAATCTCTTAATTCCCTGAAAGACACCTTGCAAACCAGAGAAACGTCTTCCTTAATTTCTGATCCCAGAAACACTAAAATACACACAGCACTTCTGTAACTTTAACAGAAACTCCCCCAGTTTTACAAAGTAGGGTAAGAACTGTCATTGTAAATTGTAAACATTATACCTCTAATCAGTTAAGAGTTTCTGTAGCTTTTAGCCAGAATAGTCTTAAATTTGAAAGGTGTATTGTTGATAATGGAGTAATAGCTTGGTTAGCTATGAAGCCACTCCCCAACAATTTAAACATCTTATTAAACCTTCTAATGACATTGGAATACACGCCGTCAGTGGCTTAACTCATGATCACACGGTTTCTGTGGATTCATACATAGATTTTCCATTATACTTCTTTGATAGTGATTTTTCAACTAAACCCATAAATTTCTTAATAATCCCGGAGAAATGATGTTAGCCCCAGTAGTATTGGGAGCTGCAGCTCTTAAAGATATTGACTTGCTCCCCGATTTAACCCTACGACGATTAATTAGACGACTCAGCAACAAATTCGAATGCATAATCAAAGAAATGAGTCAGTCTTGCACCAACCATGGTAGAAAAACTTACTTCCTTAGTACCGTTGTAAAATAAATAGGTAATTATCCTATAACACATAAAGTAAAAACTACATTGTACTCTTTTATTAAATCTCTGATAATTAATAAAAATACAATAAGATTTATTATAAGTTAACAAAGTTCATAGATAACATAAACAGGGTGAACAGAAAAATTTTAATTGCTTCCCCCATTCTTATATGTAAATGGAATTAAATTTAAAAAATACAAATGCTATTACCCAATTTTTATACTAAAATGGGATAAAAATGTAAAAAAATTTAAATTCTTCAAATCCTGTCCTATTCTATCATTTCATTTTACATTTTCAACTTTCTCCTCAGACTCGCTCTTATGCTATCGTTTATAACGTAAAGAAAAATCAGACTATTCTAGTCTTGTATTTAAGAAATAAACTATTCTTGCTCTGATATATCTTTGTTTGTATAAAGCATTGCTGAAGTAAAGACGGTTTTACTCTCATATGAGTATTATCTGCTTCTAGCTCCAAGCTCATGGTATATATAATATATTTATTTACGGTATATATATATTAGATATATATATACTAATATTTAATATATATATATATATATATCTATATTATATATAATATATATATATATATATATATATTATAATAAAATATTTAGTAATGTTTATTCCTGCATTACTTGTGCGTTATATAGACATTCATATATTTTCCTCCGAAACCTTGACTCTTTGTCATGACTAATGACAATGTTGCAAGGGAGTAGGAGGATGTTAGTCTCATATTGCAGATGATGTCTTTAGAGGCCAATGCAGCCTTCATCTGAAGATCTCGGAGCAGCAGAAGACATCAGGTGGTAATGTACAAAGTTATGAAATAGTTAAAATTAAAATTTTCATTCCTATACTATTTGTGCAATCACATCGCCATTTTCTTATGTTATACATCATAGATAAAGGGGATGTATTTTATATAGTTGATGCTGATATCAAGATGCTCTTAATCAAAGCAAAACAAATCCTTTATAAGTCACAATATACTGGTATAATATTTATAGCCGTCTTATTTATAACCAAATCTATTCATAAAAATGGTCTAATATAAAAGTTTAACATGGACCATGAAATTTATTAATTTTAAGTGAATAATAAGTATGTATTAAAACAATTATTTTAAAGATTATTAATTCGACGAAAAATAATGTTAATAAATTCATTTATTACCAATTACTAATATATTTTATTGTATCACAAGAATATTCGCTGCTTTCCTACTTTCCATACATTTCCTGTCCTATCTTATTGTACTATAGTTTGTATAGTTTTGTAAGGTATAACTTACTTACTAATAGTGGATTCTATGGTCGTTGTAGTGTTTAATGAATTTTGTCACCTGTCTCCAAATATCCTAAATCATCCTCTATATCTACCTCGGAGTACTAAGTTTAGGCTCTGTCATTTGTTGATGCCTTCGAAAGTAAGGTTGAGTTTTAGGCTTAGTTGGGGAGAGTGTAGGGGTGATTGTGGAGACAAGGTTAGTAATTATGTTTTGAACTCCTATTTAACATGTAATAAATACGTAATACATGAAAGTACTCACCTCATTTCCTTGTTTACAGTACTTACCCAAGGTTTCCAATGAGATTCATCAAACCTTTGATTTATCCTGAATCCCTGAATCATTCTTAAGCAAGACCCCTCACCGACGTCCTTATCGTTAAGGTAAGGTCTCCTATTTTAATATCTAAATAACTTACTTTAATTAATGGTTTAATATTTAAATAACTTAAAAAAAAACTTAAATATCCTTAAATTCATAAATCTAATTTTGCCTATTTTTATAGGGTTTTTGTCTTAGGTCAAGTTTTTGTTTTGGATCCAATCTTTATCCTGGGCTGGTTTTTTGTTTCCAGTCTTAATGTTAGGTCAAGTTTCCAGAAGCCTGTTTCCTAGATTAAATCTTAAATCTTAGGACTTTTTACTGCGCAATCTTACCGATTTCGCCTATTTAAAATAAAAGCTTATAAGATAAGTAAAGAAACACCTGACCATTATTAAACCAGATTTTGCCTCTTGAATCAGATAAAATCTATATTTTATCAAAGATCTGTGGCTTACTATCATATCCATAAAATTCTAGAATAATCATAAAAGTAAGATTATCTATTTCCTTTGTGGTTGTTTTTTCGATATATACTCTGTATATACCCGTAACAACCTCACATATAGATACTCATCTGAAAGTAACCTTAATTACTGTATAATCATACATCAAATAGTACTGGTGTCTGTTATCTGCCCTCTTAAATCCTAAAGCTATCCCCTTACTTAACTTGGATAACTGGATAAATGTAATAACCATAACTCTTCTACTTTTGTATGTATAAATGTAAAAAATAAACCTATTCTTTTACTTCTCTTTCATTCTCCTATTCCTAAAAAGCACATTCTTCTACAAGTGATCTTCACATTCCACATTACACGCAGCGTGCAGAACAGAACTGTGGTCCCGCTTTTTAGTACCCAGCTGTTATCAAAGCCTGAACGGCTCCATATACTTTGGACTTCAATAAAGAATGGCAAAAAAGCCTTCAAGATATCACTATCAGGTAGAGTTTTCTTTGTTTTCTGCTTGTTTTTTTGTATTTATTAATTAATTAGTAATTTGTTTTTTAATTTTTTAGATCAAGTGACCGTAATTATTCCTTTCCTTGTCACTTGGTCTCCACTTTTTTCATTCTATATATATATATATATATATATATATATATATATATATATATATACTTATATATATATATATGTACTCATATATATATATACTCTTTCTCCTCATATAGTCTGTCTGATTCTGGTTATACATTGTAATAGATTTGTATATGGTCTTGCTGAAATATGGTATTCTATTACATCTATTATGACAACTATATGGCATGACGGAGTGATCAATGAGTAGGGCTGGCTGCAGGATGGGAATGCAGTAATTGCAGTTTATCCTCTTTGATTCCTACACATAACCAGTATTTGGATGCTAAGCCCTTAATGCCGAAGCAACATAGTTCAGGCTCAAGGCTGTTGCGTGCAGCGTTATCAGTCTGCTCCCGCTGGGATGACGTAGGCTGGTTTCAGGATGATCCCGGCCCAAGGCAAAGGCAGGTTATGGAAGCCCCGATCTTTGAGCTCATTCTTAATCAGTTGGCTGCTGGAGCTGAGTGTTCTTTGCAGCTGGCAATGGGACAATCACGGAAGGACAGAGTATTTTTCACTGCCAGCGATTGTCCATGACAAAACTGCAAACTCAGCAGTTGCAAAGTCATATCTCTTTAGCGGTTAAACTGCTTTAGGTGGTGATGAAAGGCAGAGCTGGAGAACATCACCGGATTAAATTTGGCACCATCCAGCGGGTCACCATCACCGACAAGGCTTCTTGAAAATCACCCAAAGGGTTTCTTGGCGCTGGGAGGTTTCTCAGCTATCTTGGCCAGAGAGAGCTCAGAGAGAGGAGAACGTAGCGGTCAGGAATATTGCTTGGGAGTACAATAGGGAGGACAGGGCAGTCCCAGCTTTAGTGAGGGCAGGTCCTTCTTACAGAGCTGGCCCCAGCTGTAGCTTAGTAGATTGGATCTGAATGTTTCCTTTGTTTCACATGTTAGCAGGAATTCTCTCTATAGTTTGGCGCTTAGGCGCTGCGAATTATTTCTTTTAAAGGCTAATAAGACAACAAGCAGAAATCATATTATTATTTTAACTAAAAATTAATACAAAGTTATAATAAAGAAAGTTACATATATAATAATCAAGTTTTCATACAAATATTATCTTTAGTTGCAATTAATAATTTATACCTAACGTTTTTATTTTTATTATAATTTTTTGTTTATATTTAAAAAAAATTATATTTATGGTCTAACTTTTCTAAAAATGGATTTTGTAAATATAATAAGATATGAAACATTACTGACTTTCTGCTATGGCATTTGCCTTCACATTCTGAACATAATATGAACACAAGATGCAGTTGTTGCTAATTACATTATTATTATTTATTAGTTTTTATATAAGGAAATATATATATTTTTATCAAATATTAGATAATATATTTAATATCTAATATAAAAAAATGTAATATTTTTAATAATATACAATTTTATTATTAACATCTGAATAATGAAAGAAAGTTATTTTAGATTAAAAGATTTAAAAAAAATGAGTAGATGCTTTTATTTATGGTTCATTTCTGTAAGTATTTTCGTTTTGGGACTGCACTTAAACTTCATATATATTTACTTCCCACCAGAACACGGAGTGACATCATGAAGAGGAACCGGTGCTAGGGGAACACTTAAAGAAAGGGACTGAGTGGATTCTATCCTGAATCGGACTCTATTAGAAAATGTGTAATTTTTTTTTATATTTGATAAAATCACTAAAAGGGGCACTGAGTGGCTTCTATCCTGAAGCGGACTCTATTAGGGGTGTTTATTTCTTTTATTATTAGTATTTTTATGCTTAATCACTAAGGGGCACTGAAGCTTCTGCCATCCTGGCGGGTTTCTACGGGAGGTTTCTTTAGCTAGACGCGGAAGAATAGGGATAGGGGAATCGCCAGGACATAACGGCATCAGGGACATCCAGCGGGCATCAGCGGCGTCAGCGTGTCTGGGATCATCAAGGTCATCAGAGACATCAGGGTTATCAGGGACATCAGGATCATCGGGAGACATCACGATACATCGAGAGGACATCAGGATCATCAGGATCATCAGGATCATCAGGATCAATCGTCAGGGACATCGGGATCATCAGGGACATCAGGATAATCAGGGACATGATCAGAGACAACAGGATCATCAGGGACATCAGAACATCAGGATCATCAGGACATCATAAGGAATCGTTGACGTTACCGTTTTCATAAAAGCAGGTTTTAAACGGCTAATTGAGACTACTGTGAGTTTGACCCTTCCTGAGTTCCTATCTTGAAAACAATGTGGCATTCGTTGAAGGACTTTGGGAAAGGACCTAGGGAGCTTCTGGGTTTCTAAGATCACCTCAGTCCTTAGAAGACATAGGGGAGAACAGGTCTTGAGTACCTCCGGAATATATATGAAGAATTGTTGAAGGAGTGAAAAGTAGGAAGGTCTAAAGTCTGATTCTTTCATGTTCTTTCAATCTTCTTTTAAGAATCATTTCTTGTTTGTTGTTAGGAAAAGATTGAAGAATGTCCATAGGACAAAGTGGAGTTTTTCCAGTCACTGCTTCAAAGGCGGAATAACCGGAATCGTTTGGAATGCATCTACAGGACCAAGTAGAGTGATGAATTTAAAGACAGAAACCAGTTTACATTACTTGTCCAGGCAGTCTTGAAGATGAAACCTCTCTATCTGGGAATTTGTTTGTGGGCGGGGGTGGTATGAGGTTGTTCGAAGACGATGGAAACCAATCATACGTGACAACTTTGAAGAACTCGCTTTCGAATTGGGGACCTCTGTCAGAAATCACATAGAAAGGAACACCGAATCTGGATATTCCACTGCATAAAAGCATAGGCAACAGATTTTGCTGTAGTGTTAGTTTTGGAAGGCTTCAGCCCATTTTGTGTTCGGTCGATGCAGGTAAGTAGATAGCGAAAAACTGGAGAAGAAGATCCTAAAGATGCTACAGACAGAAGGACCCACTATGTCTATATGAACTGTTTCGAATCTTGAAAAGGAAAGAATTTCTAATGGAGTGACCGTTGGTTTGGTGTGACGATGGACTTTAGACAACTGGCACTGCTCACAAGTGCAGTACGTACAAAAAGCCTAATATCACGATCCATACATGAGGCCAAAAATATCTTTCTTGATCAGTCGTAAAGTACCTTTGGTACCAGGATGGGACATTTGATGCAACAATATTAAATATTTGAGAGGCAGGCTTTGGCTTTGGGAGAAATGATGCAAAAGTAGAGGTATCACGCACCATATCTTTGAGGTTTGTCACTGGGGACCATTATGAAGACGATCATGATAGGTCTTGATTTTTTCATCTCTTTCTTGAAGGCGAGCTATTGCAGGCAGATCGACAGCGTCAACTGATACCAGATGAATCACGTGAAAAAGTGTCAGTACCTTATTGTCTGCTCACTCTGGTGTAACTTGCTGTAGGAAATATATTCTGTTAGTGCTGAGAGATGTCGCTGTTTGGGCGATCACTTTTTATAGGGGTTTTAGATAAGCTTGAAGCTCAAGGGTTTGTGATCTGTATTTCAAAAGAGGTGGGCAGGCTCACCCTCTGCATGTGTTTTAAAATGAAAGGATAAAGCTTTTATCTGCTGCCAAAAAGTTCCCTACTGTCAACTTAGGAATGTCTTTTGGGGATACGACTTACAGCTGCGCTGTAGAAGTCAGCTGGAACAGTTGACCATCAATCATCTGGTGTAATGCTGCTCCGATTGAAGTCTGGCTGCTGTCAGTTACCAGTGTAAAATCATGAGACATTAGGTAAAAGAAAAGTATTAGGGCATTTTGAAACTTCCTTGGCCATCCTTTAGCT
>JABUQX010081582.1:0-20471 GCA_015478945.1 Trachelipus rathkii
TTGTGCATAAAGAAATAGGGGATAACCTCAAACACCACCTTACAGTAAGAAATCTAAACTATTAGTCTTTGAAGCTCCGCAGTAATTTATTATTCTGAAACCAAATCTAAACACCCAGTTAAACACATTTTTGTCGCTTCACTATAATGAAAACTCAAATTATAATAAAAATAGTAATATATTTTGTACCTCACCCAATTATATCTAAATCTGTAATCAGATTTAAATTCCCGCTATATCACTACATTCAAATATGTAAATATTTTACGGGGTTAATGTAACTTATGGCCTGCAGTAGAGGTATAGAACGATTAGCCTCAAAGACCTGTAACCTAAATTACCTAGGAATTACCCCCAAATAAAGATTATTCTATCTGAAACACCGATCTCTAACATGAATTACTAACATCATACGATTGTTTATATAAACAAATTTTAATATAAATATATTTCCTATTACAGATATATAACAATATTTTTAAATAAAGGCTTGTGCGACAACGCTTTTTATTTACTACATAAATCTGGTAACATGTTTTTCAGTCTGTGCCATAAGCATTCTGCACCCCTAAATATACTATGCGAGCCCAAATTGTTATATGAAACCGACTAACATGAATAACATTATAACAAATTTGATTTCTTTTGCTATTACATATATAACAATTATATAAATTAAGACTTGATACGCTTCATACACTGTACTATCAAAAATTTCTGTAAATATTTACGGGTTTGTTTGAAAAGGAGATACCTTCAAACACCTGCCTTAATTACGTAGGAAGTCCAAATTATTATCTGAAACCAGTCAGACATGTTATTGAATACAGTATTATAACACTCTAACAGCAGCTTAATTTTAAGTACACATTTTTATAACAATCATACAATAAGCTTGGCTACGCTATATCACTACATAAAAATGTGTAAATTTTTACGGCTGTGCAAAGGAAGATACCTCAAAATACCTTTCCTAAAAATTACCTCACAGCCCAAATTATTATCTGAAACCGATCTAAACAGAATACTATATTATAACCAAATTTAGCTTTTCTTTGCCCTTAACACAATTAAACAATATAAAATAAGCTTGACTACGCTTTATCACTACATAAATGTTGTAATTTTTTTACATTTGTGCAAAAAAAGATCCTCAAACATCTGCCTAAATTACAAGGATCAAAGATTTATTATCTTGAAACGGATCTAACAATGAAATACAATATTATAAAAAGTTTAGATTTTACTTTGTTATTACATATATAACAATATAAATAAGCTTAACTACGCTTTATCACTAAAATTAAATGTGTAAATTTTTTACTGGTTGTGCAAAGAAGGATACCTCCATAACACGCTACAAAAATACCTAAGGAGCCCCAAATAATTATCGGAACGATCTACCATGGAATACATATTATGAAAAAGTTTAGATTTCTTGGCTATTACACATAGACGAATATAAATAAGCTTTGACTACGCTTTATCACTACATCAAATTGTTAATATTTTACGGTTGCTTGCAAAATGTAATGATACCTCAACACCTGCCCTAAATTAATAGGACCCAATTATTATGTGAAACTGAACTAACTTGAAATCATATTTATAACAAAATTATTTCTTTTTTGCTATTACACATATAACAATATAAATAAGCTTGACTACGCTTTATCACTTACATCAAATTGAAAAATTATTTTTACATGTTGTGCAAACAGATACTCAAACACCTGCCTAAATTACCTTGGAGCCCAAATTATTAGTCTGAAAAAACCGACCTAACAGGAATACATATTATAACAAATTTTGATTCTTTGCTTTTACACATTACTAACAATATAAATAATGTATTTAAAATATGAATCAAATTGTAAGAAATATTTACGGTTGTGCAAAGGAGATAAATCTCAAACCCTGCCTAAATTACCTAGGGCCCAAATGATTTTCAGGAACCGAAACAACATGGATATAGATGATAACAATATTATATTTCTTCTGTCCATCCCAAATTTGAAGCTTGACTATCAATACACAATGCCTGACAGCTGGAGCGTTAAATGTTTCGTGCAAAAATTGTTTACATTGCCTGCCCAAAGAGATACTCAAACATCTGCCTACGTTACCTTACGAGCCCAAATTATTATCTGAACCGACCGTCTACATTAATACTATTATAAACAAAATTTAGTTTCTCTTGCTATTTAACAATATAACAATTAAATAAGTCTGACTATTTTTATACGCTTTATCTATGCTACATTTAATGTGTAATTTTTTACTTTGGTTTTGTGCAAGGATGAGACTCTCTAAAAACACGTAGCCCTAATTATTTTGCTAGGCAGCTCACCAAAATTTTATATCTGAAACCGACTCTATCATTGAAAACATTATATTATAATAAATTTTAGATTTCTTTGTATTACTTACACATATAACAAATATAAATAAAGCTTGACTCGTGTGTATTCACTACATATCAAATTGTAAAGTAATTTAAGAACAGTGACAAAAGAAGAATACCTCTCAACGCCTTGCCTAAACTAACACGAGAACCAGACAAAAGATCTGAAATTCACAGAACTAACATGAATACATATTACTACAAATTAGATTTCTTTGCTATTTCACATAAAACAATATAATAAGTTGATTAAGGTTTATTCACTACATCAAATTGTAAATCCTTTACGGTTGTGCAAAGTAAGGATTACCGTCAAACACCTGTCCAGCTAATTTAACTAGGAGCCAAATTTTTATCTGAAACCGACTCTAACGTAAATACATATTATAAAAAAATTGTAGTACTTCTTTGTTTCGTACAGTGATATAATAACATAAATAAGCTTGACTACGCCTCTAATTCATTTACATCAAATTGTAAATTATATTTTACTGATTTGTTGCAATAAGGATGATTTACCTCAAAACACTTTGCCTAATATTACTAGGAGCTCCCTAAATTTTTATCTGAAACGATCATCACATGGAATAACATATTTAATAAGGTTATGATATTTCTTTGCTATTTCACATAAAAACAATATAAATGAGTTTGATTACGCGCTTTACCACTACATGAAATTGTAAATATATATTACGTTGTACAAAGAAATTGTAACCATCAAACACCTGCCTTATTTTACTAGGACCCTAAATGTATTATCTAAAACCGATCTAACCATGAATACATATTATAACAATTTAGATTTCTTTGCTATATTCACACAAAAAACAATATAAATAGCTTGATTACGCTTTATCACTACATAAATGCTTAATTGTAGATTTTTTTACGGTTGTGCAAGGAGTACCTCAAAACCTGGCCTATAAACATTAGCGAGCCCAATTATTATTCTTAAAACCGATCATAAACATTCCAGAATACATATCATATAACAAATTTAGATTTCTTTGCTATTACTCCATAATTACATGTCTCAATAGGGGTTTGACTACGTCTTTTTCTACTATCATATATGTGTAATTTTTTCTACGGGCTGTGCAAAGCAATGAATATCTCAAATACCTACACTAAATTAGCCTAGTGAAGCCAATTTATTATCTGTGAGCCGATTATCTGGTATTTGATCCTAACATGACAATACTTTATTATAATACCAAATAGTGTTAGAGTTCATTTGCTTTTACACAGCTTATTAACAATATAAATAAGCTTGAACTACGCTTTATCACTACATTTAAATTGCTTGAATTATTTTACGGTTGTGCAAAGGAGATTACCCAAACACCTTCATAGATTACCTAGGATCCCAAATTGTTATCTGAAACCGATCTTAACATGGAAATTTTATGAAAAAATTTATATTTCTTTGCTTTTATTACACCTATAACAATTATAAAACTCTTACACATGGGCCCAGATATTACATTCAAATTTTAAATATTTATTACGGTGTTGTTGCGAAGACGATACCTCAAAACACCTGTGACTCTAAAATTACCTAGGAGCCCAAATGTTTATCTGAAACCGTTAAAGTCTAACTATGAAATTTTTATTTATAACAAATTTAGATTTCTTTGCTATTTCAATTAAAACATATAATAAAGCTCTTATACACTACGCTTATTGCACTACATTAAAATAGTAAATATTCTTTAGTCTGCAAAAGCAGATACCGTCAAACCCTACCTTAATTAACTAGGAGCCCACAAATTATTCATCTGAACTCGATCTAACATTGAATAAATATTATATAACACAAATTTAAGATTTCTTTGCTATTATACATTAAACATATAATAAAGCTTGACTACGCTTTATCAACTACTTCAAATTTATATTTTTATTGATGGTGTAGTTAGGGATATGGATATAATCTGCCTATTAATTCTACGAGCCGCAAATTATTATCTGAAACGATTCTAACATGAAGACATATTATAACAAATTTAGTTTTCTTGCTATTTACACATTAACAATATAAATAAACTTGAATACGCTTTATCACTAATAAATTTGTAAATAATTTACGTTTGCAAAGACGATACCTCAATACACCTGCTAAATTAACTTAGGAAGCCCAAGATTATTATCATAAAACCGATCAAACATGAATATAATATTTTATATAACTCATAAAACTCTTCTTGCTAATATAAATTTCACATATAACAATATAATAAAGCTTTACTACGCAAAATTTGCTCAACTTTAAAAGTTAATTTTTTGTTATCGCAAAAAAGAAAGATACCTCAAACACTTACCTAAATTAACTAGGAGCCCAAATTATATCTGAAACCGATCTAACATTTATCCCTAATATAACAATTAAATTTCTTTTGCTATTATACATATAACAATATTAATATTAGCTAAGTGAGACATAAATTATTATCTAAAACGAATCTAACATGAATAACATATGTTACTAACAAATTTGATTTCTTTGCTTATTACACATTATATATAACAATATAAATAAAAGCTTGACTTCCTTTTAATCTACATACATAAATGTATTAGGTTAAATTTTTTACGGTTCAATGTTGCAAAGGAGATACCTTCAACACCTGCCTAAATTAATTATACCTAGGATTGCTCAAATTATTATCTAAACCGATCTAACATAAATATACATAATATATATAACAAATTTAGATTTTTTTGCCTATTGAAATTAAAAAATATTAATTAAGCTATGACTACGCTTTATTATACATGAAAATTGTAAAATATTTTACGTGAATTGTTCGCAAAGGAGATACCTCAAACACCTGCTTAATTACCTAGGAGTCCCAAATTATTAATTATCTGAAACCGATCTAACATGAAAACATTTTTATAACAAATTTAGATTTCTTGTCTATTACTATTATACATATAACAATGTAAATAAGCTTGACTACGCTTTTATCACTACTATCAAATTTTTATATTTATTTACGAGGGTGTAAAGCAGCAGATTCCATATCATTCTTACCTAATTAAACGATACGAGCCCATTATTATCTGACACACATGATCTGACATTGAAGACAAAATTATAACAAATTTTTGTTTCTTTGCTATTACACATTTAACTATACAATTACTCTTGAATATACGACTTTTACTTCACATTTAATTCAATATTGCAAATATTTTACAGGGAGTGTGTGCAAAGGACGATACCTTCCAACACCTGCCTAAATTACTTTAGGAGCTAATTTTTCTATTATCTAAAACCACCATTTTACAAAAGAATACATACATCAATAAATTTACATTTTCACAATTCATTTATATATAACAATATAATAAGAGCTTATACACCTTAATCACATACATTAAAAAATGTATAATATTTTCTCGCGTTTCGTCAAAAGAGATACCTCTAAAAACCTACCTAAATTAACTAGGAGCCCAAATTATTATCTGAAACCTATCTAACATGAATACATATTATAACAAATTTAGATTTTCTTTGCTATTATACATATAACAATATAAATAAGCTTGACTACGCTTTTTCAACTACTCAAATTGTAAAAATATTTTACGGTTGTGGCAAAGGAGATCTTCAAACATCTGCCTAAATTACCTAGGATCAAATTATTATCTGAAACCGATCTAACATGATACATATTATAACAAATTTTGATTTCTTTGCTCTTTACACAATAAAACAATATAAATAAGCTTGACTACGCTTTATCACAACATCAAATTGTTAAATATTTTACGCGTTCTCTGGAGAGCATAACCCTTTCGACAATCCCTAGTGCATAAATTACATAGAAGCCCTAATTATTATCTAGAAACTCGATCTAGCATGCAATTCATTCATATAAATATAACAAATTCATATTATATTCTTTTGCTAAATAAACAAGATGTTATACAATTATAAATAAGCTTTAACTTCGCTTTATCACTACTCAATGTGTAAAATTTTTCACTTTTGTGCATAGGAGATACCTCAAACACCTGCCTAGATTAATAGAGCCGCCAAATTTATTCATCTGAACCCGTACTACCATGATAAATAAACATATAATATAACAAAATAATAGATTTCTTTGCTATTACACCTAAAACAATAAAAATAAGCTTGACTGCGCTTTATCACTACATCAAAGCCCTAATTATTATCTGAAACAGATCTAACATGAAACATATATAACCAACAATTCTATATTTCTTTGACTTATTAAACAGTATACCAATATAAATAGCTTAACTTCGCTTTATACAAGTTTACACAATGTGATAAATTATTTACATTTTTGCATACAAAGATACCTAAACACCTGCCTTAATTACCTAGAAGCCCATTTATTATCTGAACCCGATAATCTACCATGTAAATACATATATTATAACAAATTTAGATTTGCTTTGCTATTACACATATTACAATAATAATAAGCTTGACTATGCTTTATCACTACATAAATATGTGTAAATTGTTATACGATTTTGGCAAAGGAGATACCTCCAAACACCTGCCCCTAATTATCTAGAGTAGCCCAAATTATGATCTGAAACCATCTAACATGAATACATATTTAATAAACAAATTTAGATTCTTTGCTATAAACATATATATACAAATATAATAAAGCGTTTACTTACGCTTTTAAAAAGTGAGCAATAAATATAATTTGTTTCTAATGATGCAAAAGAGATACCTCAAACACCTACTAAAATTAACCTAGGAGCCCATTATTATCTGAAACGATCTACATGAAAAACCTTTATTTATCTAAATTTAGATTCTTTGCTATTGTACATATATCAATATAAATAAGTTTGACTACGCTTTATATAATCATAAATTTTAATATTTTTTACGATGGGGTATAGAGCAGATTCCTCAAACATCTGATTAATTAACCTAGGAGAGCCCAAATTTTATTATCTGAAACCGATTGAACATGAGACAAAATATAACAAATTTAGTTTTCTTTGCTATTACTCATATTTTAGACAAATATAAAAATTAAGGTTTGAGACTACGCTTTATTTAACTACATTAACATTTGTAATAGTTTCTGTTGTGTCCAAATGAAGATACCTCAAAACCTGCGCTGAATATTACTAGGAGCCATAGTTAATTTATCTGAAATCTAATTCTAACAGAATTACATTATATTATAACAAATTTAGATTTCTTTGCTTATTACACATTAAAAACAAATATAAAAAAGCTTGACTACGCTTTTTTACTACATGAAATTTAAATATTTTTACGGTATTGGCAAAAAAGAACCTCAAACACCTTCCTAAATTACCTTGGAGCCAAATTATTATCTGAAACCGGATCTAACATTGAATACGTATTATAACAATTTTAGATTTCTTTGCTATTAAATATATAAACAATATGAATAAGCTTGACTTACAGGTTTTAATCACTACATTAAATTGTTAATTTTTACGGTTGTGCAAAGGAGATACTCAAACATCCTGCCTAAAGTTACCTGAGAAGCCCAAATTCATTATCTAAAAAACCGCATTTCTAACATGAATAGATAGTATAACAAATTAGATTTATCTTGTTATCCACATAAACCAATATTAAATTAGGCTTGTGAACAAAAGCTTTATTACTACATCAATTATTTTGTAAAATTATTTTTACAGGTTGTGCAAAGGAGATTCCTCAAATAACTGCCTAAATTACTAACTAGGAGCCGGAACCTCTATCTGAAACCGATCTAAATGAAAACATTCTATAACAAATTAGATTTCTTTGCTATTCACATATAACAATATAAATAGCTTGACTACGCTTTACACATACATAAATGTGTAAATATTTTACCGTTGCGCAAAGGAGATACATCAAAACACCCTGCTCCGTCTTACTTACCTAGGAATACCAAAGATTTTATCTGGAAACCGATTTTTAACAATGAGAAAAAATATTAAGTGAACAATTTAGATTCATTGCTAATTACAGTGTATATAACAATATAAAATAACTTGACTACCTTTATCACTACTAATGTGAGTCATCTTTTTATGGTTAGTTCAAAGGAGATACTCAAACCCCTATTCTAAAATAATAGGAGCCCAATTATAATCTGAAACGTGATCTAATCATGAATACATTTTATAACAAATCTAGATTTCTTTGCTATAGCACATAAAACAATATAAATTAGCTTGACTTCGCTTTATCTTAACCTTAATATTGTAATATATTTTTACTCGGTTTGTGTTCGGAGTATACCTCACAAACACCTGGCACCTAATTACCTAGACGCTCCTGCTCTAATTAATGTATTCTAAAACCGTGATTCTAACATGAATACATTTTTATAACAAATTTATATTTCTTATTCTATTACACATATAACAATATAAATAAGCTTGACTACGCTTTATCACTACATAAATGTGTTTAAATGTTTTACATTTTTGCTATAAGAGATGACCCCAAACATTCCTGCCGGTAAAATTACTCTTGAAGTCTCCCAATTTATTGATCTGAAAACAGATCTACATGAATACATATTATAGCAAATTTAGCTTTCTTGCTATTCAATAAAACAATAAAAAAGCTTGACTACCTTTATCACTACATCAAAATGTAAATATTTTTGGTTGTGCAAAGGAGGATACCTCAAACACCTGCCTTAATTACCTGGGGAGCCAAATTATTATCTGAAACCGATTCAACATGATATACATATTAGTAACAAATTTAGATTCTTTGCTATTACACATAAAATAATATAATAAAGCTTTACTACGCTTTAAAACAGCTTTAAATAGTAATTTGTTTCTAATTGTGCAAAAGGAGATACCTCTAACCACTACTTAAATAACATACGGGACGGGAGCCAAAATTTATTATTGTGAAACCGATCTAAACATATATCTGAGCTTTATAACAAAATTTAGGCATTCTTATTCTATATTGTACATATATCAATATAAATAAGCTTGACTACATTCAATAATTACATCAAATTTTTATATTTTTTACATGGTGTGAGCAGGATTCCTCAAACATCTGTCCGCTAAATAATAACCTAAGGGTAGCCTAATATTAATTGAAACCGAATCTGAATATTGAGGACAAATATTAAACAAATTCGTTTATATTAAAAAATTTACCTTAGCTTATATACATATATTTTAAAACAATAATAAATAGCATGTTCGACATATTATCAATACACATCAAATATAGTAAATATTTACTGGATTGTGCAAGGATTATCTCTAACACCTGCCATATAAATACCTAGGACACCAAATTATTATCTGAAACTTATTTACATAAATACATATTATAGCAAATTTTGATTTTTTTGCTAATATATATTAAATAAATAATATAAATAACGCTTGACTACTCGCTGCGATTGGTTCATATACAAATTTTTAATTTTTTACGATGGTGTAGAAGCAGATTCCATCAAACATTTGCCCATAATAACCTAGCAAGCCACAAATTATTATCTAAAACCGATCGACATTGAGCGCACAAATTTAATAACCAAATTAAGCTTTGTTAAGAACGTGTGCCCTAAATTACTTACGAGCACGCCAAAAATTATTACATGAAAAACCGATGAAACAATGAGCCAATACATATTAATTAAACAAATTTAAATTTACCTTTTGCTCATTAAACACATTATATAAATAGATATAAAGTAAATTGACTACGCTTATCAACTACTATAAATGTGATAAAGTTTTACATTTTTTGGCATATGTGGATACCCCAAACACCTGCTATTACCTTGAAGCCCAAATTTATATCTGAAACCGATCCTATCATGGAATAATATTATAACATAATTAGTTTCTTTGCTATTTCCACATAAAAACATATAATATAAGCTGACTACCCTTTATATCACATAACGTTCACAATTGTAATATTTTACGGATTGTGCAAAGAAGATTACCTCAAGGATATGAAATCCAACAAAACCCAAAAATTTATTATCTAAAGCCGAATCTGACATGAAGAAAAATTATAAACAATTTAGTTTCTTTTTCATATAAATACAACAAACAATATAAATAAACTTGAACTACGCTTTATTACTGCAAATCAAATTTAAAATATTTTATACTTCGTTGTGTCAAAGGTATGTTTACCCTCAAACAAACGCCTAAATAAACCTAAGGAGCCCTATAAAATTATTTTTCTGAAACCGATCTTAACATGAATACAGTAATAATATTTCTACGATAGAATGAATTTTAGAATTTTCTTTGCTATATACACATTAAAAAAACAATTATAATTTTAATTTGAATACCTTGAATCACGTACACACCACAATTGTAATATATTTTCAAGTTGTGCAAAGAGGAGCATAACTACAAACCACCTGCATAATTACCAGGATCCCAAAATTATTAGCTTGAAACCTCTCAGACTATTCTAATCTGAATACATATTTTAACAAAATTATGGTTCTTTGCTCGATTACACACAAATAAACAACTAAAATAGTTATGACTTCGCCTTGATCACTTACATCATATGTAATATTTTCCAGTTGTGCAAAGAAGATACCTCAAAAACCTTGGAGAAAGTTTAATAGGAAGCCAAATTATTATTCTGAAACCGCATCTAACATAAATACATATTTTATACTAAATTTATATTTACTTTTTTCTAATTACACAATAAACAATATAGAATCATGCTTGATACTAGTTTTCAACTACATCAAATTGAGATTTAAAAAATTTACGGTTTGTCCCAATTGAGAATACCTCAACACACACTTAAACTAACCTAAAGGAGACACACCACAAATTATTATCATAGATACCTCGATTCTAACAAGAAAGAACATATTTAACAATTTAGATTTCTTTGCTATTAACTTATAACAATATATATAAGCTTGTCTAAGCTTTATCACTACATCAAATTGTAATATTTTCACGGTGTTGTTAAAAGGAGATACCTCAAAGAGCTGCCTAAATTAACTAGGAGCCCAAATTATTATCTAAAACCGATCTTACATGAATACATATTATAACAAATTGTTTGATTTCTTTGCTATTTCACATAAACACAGTATAGAATAAAGGCTTGACTCACGCTTTGCTATTCACGTACATCAAAATTGTAAATTATTTGACGGTTATGCAAAGAAGATACCTCAAACACCCTCCTATTAAACTAAAAGTCCAAATTATTACTGAAACCGCAGATCTAAGATGAATATATATTATAACAAAATTTTGGATTTCTTTGCTATTTCACATAAAACAATATTATGATCCGATAACTGAGGTATCTTCTTTACACAATTGTAAATATTTTACGGTCGTGATGCAAAGGAGATACCTCAAACCCTGCCGTAATTAACTATTGCAGCCCAAACTATTATCTGACCCGATCTACTGGAATACATAGTTATACAAATTTAGATTTATTTTTGCTATTACACATAATAAGATTGACTACGCTTTATTACAACATTAAATTGTAAATATTTTACGGGTTTGTGTGCAAAGGAGATACCTCTAACACGCTGAATAAAATTATCTAGGAGCCCCAAAATATTTACTGAAACGAGTAACAATGAATGCATTTTGATAACAAATTTTATTTTCTTTGGTATTACACATTTAACAATATAAATAATCTTGACTACGGTTTATCACTAGCAAAATGTGTAAATTTTTTTATTTGTGCAAGGAGGAGATACCTCAAACACCTGCCTAAATTACCTAGGAGCCCAAATTATTATCTAAAAACGATTTTACTACTCCATGATACATATTATTACTGAAAAGTTAAAACGATTTTAAAACACAATTATTACTATTAATTAATATGATTATTTCTCACATTATCAAACATTATAAAACATTATGAGATTATGTATCCATTATTTCATGTATCTTTTGCAGAAGCGTCAAACTCTATAATTTCTACAAGTGTATGCTTCTCATAATATAACGAGAAATATAAGAACCTCCGTTTTAATAATATAAATATTATTATCATTATAAAAATGTGGACGAAAGTCGTCGAGGAGACTGGCATTTAGTTTGAAAAAACACGAGGCTCGTCCCATATATTATATAGAAGACTTTGACTTTATGGATGTTGAAATGCGCGACAACGAAATCATTTATATGATCTTCGATAACAAAACGCTATACGTTGGACTAGAGGGAACAAATCCGTATCGACGGTTTTGGGGTGGTGTATACAGAATGTGGTCAAACTTGGGCGATGATATGATTGGTGTATCGTTTATACCTATATCTAGCGCACACGAGCCTAGCTATATTAATATACGACATAGTATCGGTAACTGAATGGTCACTAAATCGAGCTTAATCATAATAGACTCATATATAGGCATAACATACAATATCACATTTACCTAGAAAGCTGGGGGTGTTGCGTAGACATTATGCGTCTTATCACGCTGAGCGAAGAAGTAAGACCAAAATATTAGGTCCGTTTAAAAACCTTTCTTAATCATACTCTCCTAATCGAGTTTTTCTCCCGCTTCGGTTGCCCGTTCGTATGCAATGGTTTTTTCAAGAATTTTGTCGATATCATATAATGTATTGCCGAGATCAGTCACGTATTGATACCGAGTATGTTCATCACGCCGAATCACTTTGTATTTGTTATCCATTAGATTTCATAAATAAAATATTTGAGTAAAAGCTATGGTGATAATTTTATAAATTACGATGTATAAAAAATATTTCTTAGAATGATATCTATAATTTAGTATCATTTCACTACCTAATCGCATCCAGATGAAGTATTTTTGATAGTCTTTATTATTTGATTGACTATTAATACTTAAATTATCAAAAAGTAACATATACAAGATATAGTCATACACGATATTATATATCATCGGATGGGTTATGTTTCATATATATACCGTGAGTATATTATGTATTTCTTATTTAACTATATATACTACTAGCAACGTTGTACTTTATATCACGTTTATATATATCTTATACGTACTAGTCAGTATTTAATCACTAATTTTATCTGCATAATATTCTACGGTAATAAGGGTTTGTTTAATGAGTCATTGGAATAAATCGTTTCTCACATTATTTATACATAAATCAGCTAAGATTTTCGTACGTAAAAACAGAAATATATATTTACTACGCGAGTGTATTTATTACATCGTATAAATATAAATTGTAATATTTTTAGATGGATAAAACTAGAAGTTCGATTAAACACGCTAGGTGAATATATACCTATGATAATGAGGTTTATCGCTATATTGTGACGTTAACAAATTCACTAATACGCGAGGAACTCGAATTAGAAACCCTCACTAGCTTGGTATTATTTCGTTTTTTCATAATATTTCCACCATATATCACTGATTTCGTTTTATGTCCTGTAGCGAGATGATATCGTTTCTTTTTTAAGCAAACACCTAATATATGCGAGAGTTTCGGTACGAAGACAGTGGAATTTTACACGAATATTTATATTATTAATCGTAGAAAAAGTGAGTATTTTTGTTAAGGAAAATACGTTGAGTATATATAATAGTAATATTAATGAAATATATTACAACGTCGAAGGTTTATAATTATCTTTAGGCATAATAATACTTTCATTAATGAAAACCAATGTTTAAAATCATTGAAATAAGTTATTACTAGTTATTATTATATTAAAAATAATCTCCACGCGGGGTTTGTTTTAAGGCGTGCGAGGAAAGTTTCTATTTTTTATTTTATTAACATAACCGTGAGTTTCAGTAATGGTATAAATAAGATAATTTTAATCACGACATTTTTATTTTATACCTATAGTCAGAAATAAAGTGTCTCTCTCACGGTGTTTTATCTAAGGAAACCTAATCGAATGAAGGAGGATATATTGAAGAGTGTGATGAATTGGTAAATCACAAGACCATACGATCGAGGTTTCCACTTTTTTTTGGCGAGTTTTATAAATAATCGACCGAGTTTAGCTTATCTTCGAGATGGTGATACCTAATAAAATCTCACAGCGAGAAGTATAACTACGAGCTATTTTAAAGTCTGTATTAATAGAACTTCCACGCAGAGATTTGATCAATTATATATTCCTATATAAAGCAGTATTCGCGCAGAGAAATAATAGTTATCTTTAATTTTTTAAGAAAACCTGCGAGTTTCGTACTGAATATATATGAGATTTTAATCACGAATTTTATATTATATCGTAAAAAAATATGATGTTTTTTTATTTAAGGTATAAACCTATACGTAGTGATATACATTAATGAAAATTTCCATACACACGAGTATTTAATTCTTGGCGTTATTAAAAATTCTCCGAGGACTAGTGGATAAACTACGCGTAGGTTTTTCGTATTATATTCTAGCATAATAATTTCACACGTGTAGGTTCACTTTAATGCGTATATACGCGAGAATGTTTATCTTTAATTTTTACCAAAACCGCGAGTTTCGCCCGTTAATTTTATTTTTTATACACGAATTTAATATTTTATTACGTAGAAAAAGTGTTTTTTAAGGAAAAATACTATACGTTTGAGTAAATATTAATGATATTTACATGCGTAGGTTCTTAATTCATTTGAGTCTGCGATATAAACTATAAATAAGTTCTCACGAGGACTGCAGATGAGAAATGGCGCAAGCGTAGGACTATTTGTTGGTTTATTCCAGCAAATCACTGGTAACCACACGTGGGGTATTTCGTTTAAATATGGCTGCGGAGAAAGAAAAAAAAAACATGTGGATTCAAAACATAACCAGTTATATGGAAAAGGAATACAACTTTATGAGATGCTTGTTAAAAATTTTAGTCAGGAAAAAGCGGAGGCGTGGCTATTATTCCATGTGTCGTAGGCTCTTTGTCCGGTAAGACAAGTATCATCGTTAGCCATAGGCTATGTAAAAAAAAAATCGTATATATATATATATATATTAAATAAAAAAATCACACGATATACTGCTGTTTTTTCTGGGGGGAGGGAGACCGGCGGTGGGGACATAGTAATATAATATATATTAGTTGTGAACTATACAGATTACATCGCGTACTAACTACTTACATAACAAGGTATTCTAGTATATAGAGCCTCATGCAACCTATATTTTAGATATATATATAATATAGTATATATATATATATATATATATATATATATATATATTATATATATATTATTATATATATATATATATATAGTTATATATTATTTGTAAAGGTATTACACGGCAAATGTAGGGGGCTCGAGCCGACGGGGAACACACGGGGGGGACGTTTTCCAGACCCCGTAGGGGAGGGGCGGAGGAACCCCCGCGACACCCAAATACCGAGGAGCGGGTTCCGGAGACCCTCCCCGGACGGGGTCAAATAAGTCCAACCCCGTATTCCCCCCCGGAAGGCCGAAGACCCCACTCTGCATCGGTGCGGTATACCCTTGGGGTATTCTTAGTTAAAAAAACAAAAACAAACAATTTTACTACAAAGTCTATTATTTTAACGAGTAAACGTATAAAATTCTTCTAAATAGGCTTTCCTACTCATTTTGCTTGCGTTTTTTTTCGTGGGCCATCCATTATATTAAAAGGTATAAAATAAATAGATAACAAATATAACTCATATCCTCAAAAACCCTTACAATATATTAGAACCTAATAATGATGGATATTTAGTAATTATGCAGAAATTTTTTATATATTTACTCAAGGAGATTGACATAAAAATTGTTATCTCCTTTTACCCTGCTCACTAAATGATAGATATTTTATGATGATATGGAGATGGTCAGAGTTTAGTTCTGTTGTATATTTATTGTGATTTAATATTTATATTTGAGTATTATTTTTAATTTGTTTTTTTTATATTTTACATTTTTCAAAATTTTTATATTTAATATATTTGAAATTCTAATTATTCGCTCCAGATGTTTTATTATTGCATTCTGGAGATAATTTAATTAATAACTTCGATATCGTTCCTGTTTTATTTTAATATAATAGGTCGTTCAATGTTTTCATTTTACGAAATTGGAAGTGGATCCACGGTATTGCTAGTCTAACACAAGCCTAATAAACAACAATCAATAGTTTAATAATAAGTGTTAAACGCATATTTTTAAATTCGATGTGGAGTTTTAAAAAAAATGCGAAAAAAAGTCTTTTTTTTTATAAAATTATAAAATAATAATGTTTATAGAAGGTAATAAAATGTTTTTATCCCTCTAAAATAATAAATTCGGGTTAAATTTCCCAAAGCATTTTTTACAAGGTAAGATCCCTGGGAAATAGCCATATATATATATTATATTTTATATATATATATATATATATTATATACTATATATATAAATATATATATATATATATATATATATATATATATTATATATATATAATAATATATATATATATATATATTTATATATATATATATATATATAATATATATATATATATATATAAATATATATATTATTTATATATATATATATACTGAAATTATAATGGAAAATGTAAATATATATATACATATATATATTATTAAGCTATGATAGTTATATATATATATATATATATAATATTATATATAATATAGTAGTTGACCGGTAATATGGAGGCCAAATGTTGTCCCTATCGCGCGAAATGTATGAGTTTGGTACTTTTTTAGTGCTTTTACACTAAGCCCCGTGGAATTTTTTAATTTACCGTGGGAATTTCTACCCCTTCCACCCACCTCGAAAAAAAAACCGAAGGTTTTTTTTTCGGACAATAAACCATAAATAAAACCTAAATAGAAAGATAGAAACAATTAGTAAATAAATAAAAAATTGAGAAATAATAAATATAATACATGAGATAGTAGGCACACACACATAAAAAAAAAATAAATAATAAGTATAATAGAGAAAAAAAGAATTGCAATATAACGACATATTATAACTGTATATGGTACCTCGGCAAGAACGCGCGCGAGCGCGGCACAGCACCAACACCCTGCGTAACACCCGCCCGCACAGTACGCGCACCCGCACCGACCGAACATTTAGTAACGAGATAGAGTTTGCTCACATGTATCATACATTCAAATTTAACACCCACCGCGAGTAGGGGGTGACAACCCTCGTAGAGGACATGTCCATAGCGCGAGCGCGCGCGCGAGAGGCGGTGCGGGCCCCCCTAAAATGAAATGATCGTAGAAGGTTGAAATTTTGGAGATAATATAGAGGAGGAATGAGTAAGTAGGAATCCCGCGGAATGCCGGCACCGGCTCCGGTGCTGTCTCTCGGGGCGGCTGCCTAGTACAGTTAGTAAAAATTTGTATGATACAGCGAGACTATTGCATCAAACTATAATGTTTTTATAAGGTCATAGATGCGCATATAGATCGAAATGCTTTGAAGACAGGCGAGAATTCTCTGCGAGCGAGCGCGCACCGGTCTGAGACGTGGTATCGCTCTCAGCATCCGGAGCAGAAGACTCTGTCTCTGTTGTCTGTCTCTCGTCTATGTCTTCTTTATTTTATATTCTCTGTGTCTGCGAAACCATGGCGAGAACGCAAACGTGTTCAGTTTTCTTTTAATAATTTTATAATTTCTTTTTTCAGCTTTTACGAGTGAGCTTCTAGGTTTTCACTTATTTTTTTTTTCAAAAATTTATTATTTTTTATTATTTTTTTTAATTTATTTTTGTTTTTAGCTAAAATCTTTTATGCTTTTCGTTTATAACGTAAAAAGTACGATTTTACACATACCCTAAATCAGTAAAATCAGTAATCAGTAATCAGTAAATCAAAATTGCCCTCTCCACCAGTCTCTATCCGCTGATGCCTATTTGATCTATGATCATATCATGATCTGATGATCCTATTGATTCAAGTCATATGTTTTACCAAAATTTTTATTTTTACTAACCCTAATCAGTAAATCAAAGTAAATCAAACCACCATCAACCACCCTTCTTGTCCATCCGTGATCTATTGATCTATGTGATCTATTGATCTATTGATTCAAGTCAATATTTTGTATAACATTGTCATGTTTTACATATCCCTAAATCAGTAATCACACACATCTAACATACACTCCAACCGGCATAGTGCGTCCATGTCGAGTCTTGAAGCCCCGCTCACTCGTACTTATTGATCACGATCTATGATTCTATATGTCTATGAGTTCATATAGTATAGAACAAGTAAGGTTCGATTTGCGAGAGAAAGTAGAGAGAGAGAGAGAACAAGCTATATACTTTTAATCGTTATAACCATAAGTGCAAACCTCTTTCTTTTTCATTAGGTTCAGGTTTCAACCCTAGATGGACGTTCTGGTAGATTTATGTTCCGTGCTCCCAGCTACGGTGTCTTGTGTCTGCTCCTTACTATGAGTGTTGTGGCGGGAATAATCTTTCTTCGCTATTATTAATTAGTGTGTTTTTTAAAAGAGTTGAGATCTCGAAGCAAAAAGGCTGTTAAATCATATGGTGCTAACAGTGTACCAAGAAAAGTTTAAAGAATACAAAGATGTAATCAATTTCACGAAGGTTTATATGACATAAAAGCTCTTCAATGTTTACCGTCTAAAATTATAATCCTTGATGATTTGATGCATAAATTGAATGAGGATATAGCAGAAACTTTTACAGTTAATCTCATCATTTAAACATCACTGTTTCTTTTATAAATGAGGATATCTTTCATCAGAATAAGCCTTATATGAGGGATGTGTCATAATAACACACCGTATAATTAATCTTGTTCGACAAAGAAGGGATATGGTCAGGTCCATGTTGTAGCTACCCAAATGTTCATATACAAAATACGTAACTGTAGTGGTGCGAAGAAGTTTTAAAGTAGCTTCAGTACATAACCTCACGGTTATTTAACTCTGTGAGCTTCATCCTAAAACCAACCGCCATAGAGTGTTTAACTGCGTAAGAAATATCTTACTAACGAGATTGAGACACGTATCATACCTGAATAATGAGTACCTAGTACAGATTTTTAAATCCTTTACTGAGAAAAATTAAAAACCTGAAACCTTCGAAACGTAAACTGATCTGTGAAGATGAAAAATTTATATTCAATGTATAGGTCAGAAGTCTGCTTAAATCTTATAAAACGAAATGTTCCTTTAAATAGCCTCAGTACATAACCTTTTAGACGTAGCCTCAGTACATAACCTTTTCGAAGGTAATTCAAGAAAAGAATCTAAGTGGTTTTTAAAATCAAACTTACTTACCCTAAGGTGATTCCTGATTTTGCTTGCCTTTCTTACACTTTCCGGTTTAGACCACCCTTTGACATACCTAAGTGCGCTTGCTCAATGATGAAGAAGGTATTGGTTTTACCCTACAGCGAATATGAGAAGATGAAATATAACACAGGAACATACCTCTACAACAACAACAAACAAAACTAACAACAACAACAACACAAACAACAACAACAACAACAACAACAACAACAACACAACGACACAACAACACCACCAGCAACAACAACAACAACATACAACAACAAACAATATCAAACAACAGATCGGGTATAACCCTATCAGCAGTTGCTCCCAACAGCAACCATTTGAGTTTATATATGATCCGCATGTTGAGCAATAAATAATTACGAGAAGGAAATGTATCGAATATTAAACTCTGATGTTAACATTCATGAAAAAAGAATCCTATATCAAAAATGCTATACAAAAATTAGTAGATCTAAAAGCTTTATTAGATAATTCACCTATGGAATTCAGCTCTAGCAACAGATACTAAGATTGAAGTGAAGAGAGAAGATAGTTTTAAACATGTACTAAAGGAAAGCTTACCAATGAGAATTAAGGAAAACGGGTTTAGCTCTATATAATATTTTAAAAGATCAATTACCATGGAATGAATTAGGAAAATCATTATTGACTGAGAAACAATAGCTGGTTCGAATATTGTTGACTTGTACGATCTCTCGCCTGATTGGAAGAAGGCTCCTGTAACAGGATGGAATAGGATTGAAGGAAGACTTCAGACTATTAATTTTCCG
>JABUQX010081583.1:0-17500 GCA_015478945.1 Trachelipus rathkii
CTTTTAAATAATGTGCGACAAATATCACCACCATTCACGAAATGATGAACGGAAGATAATTTGGAAAATTTTCATCATATGACTCGATATGCTTAGGCTTTAGAGAAACGCAGCTTCAACTTCTACAATTTGTCATTTCAAATCTTTTTTTTTTATTCATTTTATTTTCTAATTTAATAATTAATATTCGAAAAATGTCAAAATAAATGATATTAAAATTTTGCAGTTCCTGGAAACCAGAATTCAAATGAAATTAATTTATATGTATAAAATTTTACATTTCTAAAATCCCGAATCGTAATATTTTTTATTTTTAAAAGTTGTTACAGTTACTTTGATCTAAAAGCTCTCTGAAAATATTTGTCAAACCACTGCTTGAGTAGAAAATCCTTCTTTCCAATCACATTCTCCTGGCTCTTGTTTTCTTCTTCCCCCTCATGGTGCTATAAACAGTTATATTACTCGATACCTTAAAATAAACACGAAATTGTAAAATCAGCTTTATAAATAATCACCATTAACAACAATTGAAAATTAATTTTACACACTAGGAAAAGTTGGAGTTTTTTTTGGTTCTTGTTACTCCTTGAAGGAGAGCCATAGGTCCTCCTCCGTCATGATTCGTCACCTCTGGTTTATCATAATATTGATTTCAGAAATCAAGGAATTAGCCAACACAATGGAAACTTAGTTTTGCTTCCCTTCCGACTAGGATTCTATTCCCGGGGAATAAAGAACGTTAGTGCAGCGTTTTACCGACTGATCTATGGGATACGTTCTCGAAAAAAATGTTAATAAACACTAATTAATTTGTTCATTGCAATCAAGCTCCAGATCTTGAAGTTTTTCCTACAAAGTTTTTTTTAAGACATGTTGGCGTACATTTATTTTGCGACGCCTACATCCAATAGTTGGGTAATTGTTATAACAAATGATTTGAAAATACATATGAAATTATGGCAGCCTTGGTTAAATGAATAATATAAATAGAATTCTGCACAAGTAGACACTATTTCGGTCAATGTCTGTGTCCAATAAGAGTTTTATTAAACTTTATAAAGATTCGTTCATGCGAGTATAATAATAATTTATAATATATTTATGAATAATTAAGGACTTAGACTTTCCATACCTGCTCTTAACTTACCTGTCCCATTTTTGCAGCATCGTTCACTGGTAAGAATATTATGAATATAATGTTCGCTATATATTTAGCATTTTATTATTACTCTATATGGCCATTTTTTTAGTTTGTCAAAAATATAAGTCGCCGGGGAAACGCGCGAATTGCGCTGTCTAATTTTAATAGATTCAATAGGGGATGACGATCATTGTGTCTGTTCTCCGGGGTATACTGATGTAAAGTGAGATTTAATCTTTGGTAATATATATATATATATATAATATATATTATATATTCCTAAAATTAACAAAGTTTTTCATTTCTTAAGCTAATGCACAATAGTTGAGAAATCATTCTGAAGACAACTTTGAAATTTCAAAATTAACACTCACATTTTCTTATGAATTCATAGGTTTTGTTAGCAATGCGAGCGAATGTTGAAGACCGTGGCATGAAAGGAGACTGCACCCCCTTAATGGAAGCAGCTTCAGCTGGTCATGTTGAAATTGTAAGGCTTTTGTTACAACATAAAGCTGAAATCAATGCCCAATCATCATCAGGCAATACCCCTCTTATGTATGCATGTGGAGGAGGGCATTTAGAAGTTGTTAAGGTATTGAAATATATAATGGAAATTCACAATAACATTTTGAAAGTATTTTGCAGACTCACTTGAAATAATTTGATAGTTTTATTATTTGCCTCAGAATGATTAATACTTTAATGTTCTAAATACTTAGCTACTTTTGAAGGAAGGGGCGAATGTAGAAGATCATAATGAGAATGGACATACGCCACTAATGGAAGCTGCCTCTGCTGGTCATGTTGAAGTAGCCAAAGTAAGCTTTCTTATTTTAAAAACCTAATATCTTAGAAAGTTTTGAAGTTACAGGGTAATAACATAATATACCTTTTTTCAGTTGTTACTTGAAAAAGGAGCTGGAATAAACACAAGTAGTAATGAATTCAAGGAGTCTGCTCTAACCCTAGCATGTTACAAAGGACATCTTGACATGGTGAAATTCTTATTAGACGCTGGTGCTGACCAAGAACATAAGACTGATGAAATGCACACAGCTTTAATGGAGGCAAGTATGGATGGCCATGTCGAAGTTGCCAGACTACTATTGGATTCTGGTGCCCAGGTTTGTTGCAAGTCTTTTAATTAAATATGTAGTGGTAAGTATATTTAATACTGTTGTAAGTGCACATATTTCGTAGAGACAGCTACATTCGGCTATTAACTCTTTAGTTATTGATAATTTATTTCAACAGTTACTACAAAATTAATTTTATTTCACAGGTGAACATGCCAGCTGATAGCTTCGAATCTCCTTTAACCTTAGCTGCTTGTGGTGGTCACACTGATCTAGCTCTATTACTGCTAGAAAGGGGAGCTAATATAGAGGAAGTAAATGATGAGGGATACACACCCTTGATGGAAGCAGCAAGAGAAGGTCATGAAGAAATGGTTACGCTACTTCTGTCACACGGTATGTTTCTGTGGGGAAAAGTGACAAATACTCTAGCTAATACTTAGTCTCATTGATGATGTTTCTATTATCTTTGTCCCTTGATGAATGTCCTCCTTCCTTCCTGTAATTTTGTCTTATATAATCGTAATATATTAATTTCATAACTAAGTAGTAGATACACACACAAGTTGGTGTATACAAAACCAATGGTGTAGCCTCACTTTCTTAACTAACCAAGGAGTGGGGATCATATAAATCTAATTTTCTTTTATATTATACTAATTAATTAATATTTGGTGTATTTTAAAATTAATAGACGAAGAACAGAAACTGAATTAAACATTGATAAATAAAAACACCTTGTCAATATAATCTCCAAGTTAATATATTTACCTTTTGTCATACCTGATCATTATATATATATATAAATATATAATGTATATTATATATATATATTTATAAATATATAAAAACTTTACTAGATATAAATTATATATATATATAAATATATTTATAATTAATAGATAATACATTAAATATTATATATATTATATATAAATCCTCCTTTCTCTCCCCACTAGATGTGCGGGATAGGGGTGTCGTAACATGCACTTGAAAATGGATAATAGTTAAAGAATATTTTAAGAGAAAGAGCATGACGTAAGTTTTAAGGGAAAGCCCCACCACACCCCCTAAGTGAGAGTTTGTCGCTGTCCAAAAAAATCCACCCTAGTTCTTATCACATGACTGACCACAGACCCCTCCACCCCTACACTGTTGATATCTGGACTAATGCCAAAAACCATGCCCACTCAGAAAACTATACCATTCACTTCTATTATGCATCATTCTTCTCGCTTGTGTTTAATTCACATTTTTCGCCAAATACAATTTTACTGACTCGATCCACTTTTTCTTAGGTCTTGTAATGTAAAAATTCGATTTATACTTCCTCTACCACTTATATATAATAATATATATATATATATATTATATTATAAAGTTATAATTATTATAAATTATATTAATCAATATATATTTAGCTATATATATTAAGTATTATAAATTTATGTAATAATATATATTATATATATATAAGATATTATATATTTAGTATATAGTATATAGTAATATAAATATTCTATATATATAATATATATATATATATACCTAAAGATGCCGATATTAATGCTCAAACTGAAGAAACGCAGGAAACGGCGCTAACCCTAGCTTGTTGTGGAGGTTTTAAAGAAGTTGCAAACATATTAATAAAATCGGGAGCAGATTTGGAATTGGGTTCATCAACTCCTCTAATGGAAGCTGCGCAAGCGTTAAGGCCATCGAGACTAGTCAAGTAAGAGATATATATATATATATGATATTATATTATATATATTTATCTATAATTATAATATATATTATATATATATTATATATATATATATATAGTATATATATAAATATATATATATATAATATAAATATATATATAATCAACTTATTAATATATATAACTATATAATATATATATAATACTATAATATAATTATATATATATCTCACTATATATATATATTATATATTATAATAATATATATATATATATATAAATATAAACTAATATATATTCATCACCTTCAACTATTATATTCCCCACTCATAGACTGGGCTAAGGTGACTGACATGCACCGGAACAGAAAAGTAGTATAAGAATATGACGCAAGTCGAGACAGGAAAGCCAGCCTTACGCCCCTATAACTATTAGTGAAGAACTCGTCCGCACGTCAAAAAATCCACCCAAGAGCACTTATCACGTGACCGCGACGACCCTCCAATATGCATCGCGTCAATGTGGGTTCATCCCTTGGCCCAGGTGGACGGGCCGGCCACAACCATACCCCCTCACAAAACCCTACCATTCACTCATATTATGCACCTTTCTTCTCGCCTCTGCGAAACTCACATTTCTCTCCTCCAGGCATTCCTTTACTAATTCAATCCACTTTTTCTTCTATCTCCCGGCTGGTCAATTCTCAATACTATACATCGGCTATAACCAACTGAATTATCATCCATCCTTTCCAATGACCAAACCATCTCTCAACATAATATCACTCATTGATTATTTAATTTAACACTAGTTTCACACCACACAACTCTCTAACCTTCGTTCTTAATTTTATAAATTCTCTCACAAATAACACACTCCTAAGATTGTCCAATCTGAACACATTGCACTTTAGATCTATGCCTATTATTCCAGACCATAGTCTCACTATATACATTAACACACGTTAACAGCATACCCATTATTGTAAGACCTAGCGCGCACTCAAGACTTAGTTCCTTTTCATTCACCAAAGAATGAATTGCACCAACCACCTTCCTGCTATTCACATATTTCCTCTACACGTAAACATATCCGTTCAATTGTTGATCACGACATAATCATTGAGTATTTAAACTCAGACACTTGTTTTCCAGCTGCTCGAGCCATCTAAGCATAACTGTGCACACTGAGGCATTGTCCTCACTCACAACCATAACGTTACTCTTATACAGTATGTTTACTTTCAAACTCCTCCTTTTACACATCCCTGCCAAATCTCTTTTCTCTACCAATCTCAAACTCTTCAGATTCACCGGACAAAACCAAATCATCCGACGTTATATATAATATTTGGTGTATATACACTGTATCTATATATATATATATATGATGTATATTATATATATTTGGTATATATATGTACGTTATGGATGTAGGGATATTTTAATAAAAGATATCATAAGAATATAAATATAGCCGCATAATATACTAATCATAATATATATATATATATATATATATATATATAAAGGCATTACGGACTCACTTTATCATTATAATATCTATTCACTATTTTATATTCTCTTCACCTGTACACTATAATCATCATATTATATTATTGAGAATTTACTGTTACCATCATCATCACTATATCTAATGCATTAATTACTGATACAGATTTCTTATTGAGATGGGTGCCAATGTTAATGCCCAAACTTCTACTGGAGATACTGCTTTGACATACGCTTGTGAAAATGGTCATACAGATGTTGCTGGTTACCTTTTGAGGGCCAATGCAGACCTGGTACTTACATTTACTTTTCTTTGAGATTTTTAATTAGTATAGTTTTTCCTGAGCTTTAAGGTTTGTTTTACCATTTATAGTAAAATACATAATAATTTGCAGGAGCATGAAAGTGAAGGAGGCAGAACACCTTTGATGAAGGCCTGTCGGGCTGGACATTTCTGCACCGTTCAGTTTCTTGTCGCCAAAGGATCGAACGTTAATAAAACGACGACGGACAACGATCATACTCCACTTTCACTCGCATGTGTGGGAGGCCATCTGAGGATAGTAGAATTTCTATTGAAAAATGGAGCTGATCCACATCATAAATTAAAAGTATGCTCAGCTGTCTTTTATTAAAAAGTTTATTTTATGTCATAAATTGTTACTAATAAAGTGTTATATTTAAATATATATATATATATATATATATATATATATTAGATTATATATATGCTTATACTATATATATATATATATACTTATATATTATATATTATTATATATCTATGTATATATATATATATATATACTATGGTATAATATATATATATAAGTGAGTATATATACTATACTATATATACTATATATGTATATTATTTAGTATATATATTATTTAAAGTTAATTCGGGCATGAATGAGATAAAATTGATTACAATTTATTTAGTTAAAGATGAGGGCAATAAAAATTATTGGTTATTCTCTTTAAGCTGATATATATTACCTTACCTTAACCTTTGTAGCCCCCCGCGCTTCCCTCCTAGAAAAAGCTTGCTAAACTGAATATTGTGCCGCCACAGCAGGCTGGACCCAGAGACCCTGTATAGTGAGTATTATATATCGGAGGTCTGATAATATATCGGCGTCTTTCTGCTGTTTGTCGCAAGTCCGCAGCGTTCTCAGTTAAAGATTTATGTTGTTGTTTAGTTGTTTGGGAGGACATCTTCACAGGGGGGGGGTGAGGGAGGGTGCATTAAGAATTTACACCCTTATATTCCTGAAGGAAAGGGTGGTACCCAGAGCAGAAACTGGACAACATTCCTGAAGGAAAGGGTGGTACCTAGTGCAGAAACTGGACAAACATTCTTGAATGAACACACGATGTACCGCAGAGCTGAATACTGCTACAAACATTTCCTGAAGGGAAGGTGGTACCTAGTGCAGAAACTGGACGAACATTCCTGAAGGAAGGATGGTACCAGAGCAGAATAAAACTGACAACATTCCTGAAGGATGCGGTAAGTACCTTAGTGCTCAGAATGACAACATACCTGAAGGAATATTTGCCGGTGGTACCCAGAGCAGAAAATGGGACAACATTCCTGAAGCAAGGGGTTGACGGAATGTGCAGAAGTAGCTGGACAACATTCCTGAAGGGAAGGATGGTGAGCGCAGAGCATGAAATCTGGATCAAGCATATCCTGAGGAAGGTAAGGTACCTAGTGACTCGAGAAAAGTTTCAGAAAAATTAAACACCTAAGAGAGGGTTTGTACCCAGATCAGAAACTGGACAAGATTCCTGAAGGGAAGGGTGGGGTGGTACCTAGTGCAGAAACTGGACAACATTCCTGAAGAGTGGGGAAGGTCTCGACCCTAGAGCACAAACTGGACAACATTCCTGGAAAGGAAGGTGGTACCCAGAGCAGAAACGACAAGCATTCCTGAAGGAAGGGTGTTACCAGAGCAGAAACTGACACAACATTCCTTAAGGGCAAGATGGTACCCAGAGCGAAACTGGACAAACATTCCTGAAGGCATATGTATCGGTGACTAGATGTGCATGTACTGGACATATATTCCTGAAGGGAAGTGGTTGGTACCCAGTGAGCAAGAAGTGGACAACATTCCCGGAAGGGAGAAGTGTGGTGGTACCTTTTGGCATAACGATGTCCAAATTCTGAAGGGAAGCGGTTGGTACTCTCAGAGCAGAAACTGGACAACATTATGCTGAAGGGTAAGGGTGTACCGCCTAGTGCAGAAATCTGGACAACATTCCTGAAGTAAGAGTGTATACCAGAAAGCAGAAACTTGGACAAACATTCCTTGAGAAAGGTGTATGGTACTTGTAGCGCTCTCAGAACCTCGTTGGACACAACATTCTGAAGGAAAGGGGGTAGCCCAGGAGCAGAAACTGACAACATTCCTGAAGGGAAGGGTACCTAGTGCAGAAACTGGACAACATGTCACTGAAGGGAAGGTGGTACCCAGCAGCATGAAATTCTGGACAAGTCATTCCTGAAGGTGCAAGGGTGTACAGAGCAGAGACGACAACATTCCTGAAGAAGGGTGTACCAGAGCAGAAACTGGACAACATTCCTGAAGGCATAGGCAAGGATGGTACCCCAAGCTGAAACGACCAAACATCCTGAAGGAAGGTGAGGTGTACCTAGTGCAGAAACTGTGACAACATTCCTGAAGAAGGTGTACCCAGAGCAGAAAACTGACAACATCCTGAAGGAAGGGTGTAACCTAGTGCAGAAACTGGACAACATTCCTGAAGGGAAGGGGTGGTACCCAGAGCAGAAACTGACAAGATTCCTGAAGGGGAAGGGTTAGTACAGTGCAGAAAAAACTGGACAACATCTCCTGAAGGAAGGTTACAAGAGCAGTAACTCAGAAACTGGACAACAATCCTGAAGGGAAGGCTCAAACCTCTCAAAGTATAAATCTTTCAAATATTAGGACATTAATAAAGCTAAGGTCAACATGTGAATGAAGTAAAATGTCATTTGATTAACTGTTCTGACTACTGTTCAACTAGCGGAATTGATCAAAATGTTGAAAAGGCAGCTTGCGAAAATCATCTTTGAGCCATTGGTTAGATTAGTGAACTACTACTAGGGGATTCCCGAGTTCTTGTCAATGAATCCTAATTAAAAACCGATGATGTTTGTGCTTCGCCTTCTCACTGAGCAACAAACAGCCTTTTGAATGTTTTCTGTGGATATGTAGGAACTTATGAAAATTCCCTAGTATCTAGAAGAGAGTTGGGACTGTTATAATGTTTATTTGTGTACAGGGATTTTGTTCCTCAAGAACAAACCTTAAATCAGCAGAAGTATTTGGATGTTCTGAAGCATTTGCATGAATGACCCAATCCTACAGTGAAGAAAAGTTTTTTGACACTGGTGCTGCTTTCTGGTCGGACTTATGGTTGGTTATACTTTTTCTTATGGAATTACTAGTGTTTCCGTTGGAGTGGTTCCTCGGAGTGTGCTGAGCGTATTTCCATGGTAGTTCTCTGGTCATATTCTTTCCCTTCAACTAAACCTAATAAACCTTGGTTAAATTCTGGTTGTCCATGTACTACTCACCACAGTGACGCTGCCTTTATAAATTACCATCTTCTTCAAACTCCAGAAAGCCACGCAGCATATTTCATCCTGGAATCGTACAAAATCCATTTTCAATGGCACTAAAATCTCTTCTCTCCGTAGGAAATGCAATAATCTTACTGGTTCCTCTTTGTGTCCGTCTTGACATTTTGCAGAATGTTAACTCCTAACTTTTATTTTTCCTCTAGCCTCCCTCCTATATCTTCCAACAGCACAACTGCCGTTTTACCTTTGCTTCGAATTCCACCTTAACCAATTCTGGAGCGAATCCTCCTCCTCCACTTCCTCTAGCTCATTTATGCCTAATATAATTCTTCTAAAGATGTTATTTCTGCTCTCTGAGCTTGACACTAAGAAGGCTTTCGGTCCTGATGTGATTCCTCCTGTGGTTCTCAAAACTTGTGCTTCTGAGCTTGCACCCTGCATTGGTAAACTATTCCGTCTCCTACTTCAATCTTCTGTTCTTGCTGGAAACAGTGCAATCATTCATCCTGCTCCTAAAAAAGGAAACCCCTTTCAACCCCCTGAAGGGGTTATGTTCTGGTCTTGAATAACCACCTTCAATTGAACAATATTAGATGTTGAAGAGAGTGAGCGTTGTCACGATAAAGTGGAGTTTCTTCCCGGAGGCTGCTTAGGTGTCGTTAGTGGGGCTAGCAGCCTCCTGCCCCAGACGCCACAGAACTCCCCCCCCCCCAGTGACAATGCCGCGAGCACACCGCTCTAAGGACCTGGAAGGAGACGTCGGTTGTAGAGCTAGTAGCTGTCAGGTGAGAGCTAGGTGTGCACACATTAGAGTCACCGAGAAGGCTTCGACCACTCTGTACTCTTACGTGCAGTTGGTCCGCACCTGCAGAAGCTTGAGTTGGAAGTAGTGAGAAGTAGGGTACAGGCGTTACAGGATGACCGAACAGAGTAGCGTCCAACAGAAGAAACTTGATTTGATATTTGATGGGTGTTCGTAATCACATTTGATGGGTGTTCAAGGTTGCTTATTGGTGTTTATTGTGCCACCCCAGGGTCACCAATTTGAAAGGGTTTATTTTCTGGTCTTGAATAACCACCTTCAATTGAAGAATATTAGATGTTGAAGAGAGTGAGCGTTGTCACAATAAAGTGGCGTTTCCCGGAGGGTCTGCATTAGGTGTCGTTAGTGGGGCTAGCAGCCTCCTGTCCCAGACGCCAAACTATTGTAATATCGCTTTAACTTCGGTTCTTTGTAAAGTTTTCGAAACTTCCCATAACGGGAAGATTTGGAAACATCTCAATTCTTCTAATCTTATTTCTGATCGCCAGTATGGCTTTCGTAAGAAGCACTCTACTGGTGATCTTTCTGATTCTTGGTCCTCTTCCCTTTGACATTTCGGTGAATCTTTGGCTGTGGCGCTAGACGTATCAGAAGTCTTCGATAGAGTCTGGCACAAAGCTCTGATTTCTGAACTTCCCTCTGTCATTATCTATCCTTCTTTCTGTGACTCTGATTTCACTTCTGGTCGTTCTATAGCAGCTGTTATAGACTGCTACCGTTCCTTCTTTAGATCTATAAATAGTGGTGGTCCTCAGGGTTTTGTCTTATCTCAAACTTTTTTTTTCCTTAATGACCTCTATTTCTTCATCACCTATCCACTCCTATGCCGATGACTCCACCCTTCATTACCCCCTTCATTTTGATAAGTCCCTCTCAGCAACAATTAACTCATGCTAGGGAGGGGGTGGGCAGCCTTGGAACTAATCTCTGATCTTTCTCGAGTTTCTAAATGGAGCATTGAGAACAAGGTTGTTTGCATTACCTCAAAAACTCAGTTCCCCCATCTTTCTAGTCGACATATTCCACACAAACCTTCGTCTGCCCTTAATTAATATTTTTGGTGTTTCTTTATCTTGCGACCTTAGTTGAAAAAATCACATTAATTCTCTTTCTAAACAAGCTTTTAAGAGGAGTGTCCTTAGGCTTCTTTAGACTTTCTTCACACCTCCCCAGTAGCTGGTTCTTTATAGGGATGTCATTCGCCCCTGTATAGAGAAAGCCCCACAGCTCTCCTTGAAAAGGTGAAGTTTTGGTCTTTTCTTCTTATTAGCCCTCCTGCTCCCACTAACTCTCCAGTCTTATTCCGTCGAATTCTTGCATCATTCTCTTATGTCACCCCTCTTCTGAACTTTTCACATACTTCCGCCATTAAAAAGGGTTCGTGCGATACGCCTTTCTACACAGTCTAATGCTTTCTCTATCCATTCTCGGATCTTAACTTTGCAGCTATGCTCAATCTTGCATGTATTAAAATGGTAAAGTCTGGAGAATACACCCCCTTTATCTATCTTTCCAACTTCTTCCCCCCCAACTATGGTGAAATTGGGTAAGTCTTTGGTCTGTGGCCACCAGAGGATTATATATATATATATTAGTACTATATATATATGATATATTAATCTACTAGCTGTTAGTAGTTGATAGTAGATGAGATATTTTAATAAATGAGTATATATATAATAATGATATAGTATATATTAATAAATATATATATATACCTATATTAGAATATATTAGGGTACCGGGAGTGTGGCATAGTAGGATATTATATATAATAATCATATATATATAGTTTTATATATATATATATTTATAATATATGTGATTTATGGTTCGAAAGAGTGACGTCGAAGTGACTGAAGGGACTGACCTTGGTGAACGAACAAGGTGCGGTTAGGAGTGGTAGAGGATGTGTGTGGATGCAATCTTTAGATTTGACAAACAAATGACTTATAGAGAGAATAAGTGAGAGACATAAATTGTGATTAGGATTTTATAGGATTTGCGAACTAAACCATGCGCAAAGACGTTAAATGGAGTCAAAAGGAGATTTTTACTCTCCATGCATTAAAGTCGGGGAATTGCGACACAGACTGCGGAAACGTTCCGCGTTGCTGGGAGTTAAGCAGTAACCGTCGCTCTTAAGATGCTTGAACCGCTTAGACCACTCCAACGTTCCTAGAAAGATGTCTTGCAAACAGGCCAAGCCCCCAAACGCATATCGATAAAGACTGTCATTAGACGAAGAGAATCAATGGCTCATTGAATCACTTATCTGAGAAAGATGTGGAGGAAGAGAAACGGATTGAGGCCCCATAGCTAAAAAATCAAAAGAGTAAGAGACAAAGGAACGAACAATATCTGTCTTTAAGATGAAAAGACGATTTTGAAAGGAAAATCACGAAGAAAACCGAAAGAGCATATCATAATCTTCCAAGAAAATTCCTTTCAGGAAAAAGAATGCTAAAGCTACATACAAAACGATCATAGAGCTAGCAATTCTTGGTTGTGAAAGGAGCCGAATGTAGAGGATTTAAGAGTGCATTAAAGGATTACATGGCATGAAAGGACTTACAGATTGGGCCAGCATATGCTAGTAGCAGCACTTTGCAAAGGAGTTCGAATGAGAGAGCGACTGCTTTTCCGAAGATAAGAATGATGAGTGCAAAAGAGACGAGGTAAGAGAGGCAACAATAAAGAAGCGCGTAGCTTGAGCTACGTAGCGATATTTTCAGATTTGATGCAAAACAGAACATAACGACTGACGCAATTATAATAAAATTATTCGTGATAATCATCAGTGGTGAATTGATTGTGCTGTCTATTTTTGTTTTGCAAGTTGTATTAATGGTACGTGTAAATAATAATCTATCTTATGAACATTGGACTGTTGTTCAATCTTAATGTTTTTTGATTTTTGGATTCTGTAGGTTGTGATTCTAATGTCAAGATCGTTGATTTTAAAGAAAATAAAGAGGGGGGGCTGATGCGGGATGGAGCTGTGTGATGCGATGCGCAGGGTGGAAGAAATACTAAGCGCCATTATGAGATACAGCATACCTCACTCGCACGCGCTTCGCAGTTGGATTGTTTGCTTAGGTGCACTTACCTACAATGAGCTTATTTCTTCAATTAATATAGCAGTTGAGAGAAAGGATTAAGTTTGCGATATAGCTGTAACATACATGTAAAGTCTTTTTAAATTATTTTTTGAATGAATGTAAATATAAAATTTAGATGAACTAAATAAAACTCATCCAAGCGTAATTTTTTGGGTAAATAATTTTTCATTTCTATTAGTATTAATTAACTATAAAAATAAAAAATAAGTTGATGTATTTTGAAAACATGGAAAAGCTGGAGACATTTAACTGGACCTCAATCTGTAGCAGCATTTTGGTTTGGGAGGATAAGGATATGAAATAGAAATGCGAGTACACTCGGACCGGGAGAGGCGGAAATAGAATCCATGTGTAAAGTTGGGATGAGATTTCTAGTACCGTGGACAATATGTATTAGGATAAATAGTATATGTTACCACAAACACTATAACTAAGAACAATTAATAGTTTTAGACTTGAGAGTTCTGTCATACCTACGTTTTTTTTTTTTTAATCTACTTTTTTTTGCCTAACATTACATTAAATTGATGGTCCTACATTTTAGGAACACGACTAAATATACACGGGGAAATACACAAAATCCCTTTATTGTTGTTTCTCTATCGCGTGCTATGTCCAAGTTGCAACAACCAAGAATATAACACCATAAACAGGAATTAATCCCCAGTTCGGCTTATATAATATTAATATTTATTATAGTATATATATACGTATACTATATACTAGTATATATATATATATATATATATATATCGTATATATATTATATATATATATATTATAATATCTATATATCTGATATATATGTATACTCCCTCCGCTTCCCACTAAAGGAAAGCACTCCCACACCTTCCCCTTGTAACCTTAAAGGAGAGTCCGTCTCAGCCAAAAATCCACCCTAGGGCTCCACAACATCCCGACGAAAACACACACTGGTATCGTCAATTTAGTGTTCATCCCCTGAGGCAAGCCCACAACCATACTCCCTAAAAAAAAAAAAAATGCAGCAACTAAATAGGCACCTTCTCGCTTCTGCCAGACACTCCTTTGCTTAGACTTTCCATGTGACCAAACGATCTCAACTACACTGTTGCTTAATTCTTTCAATCACACATCCAGATAACTTCCTACCACATTCATTCTTCATTTTGTCAATTCTCACACCTAACATGCCTCTAAGAATTTCCATCCGAACAGATTGCATCTTAGATCTTATACCTCTTATTCCACACAATAGTTTCGTTTACTACCATACTTCAAACACCAGTAACAACATACTTTCATGCAATACATAATAGGAGTGGATGACGGGGTATTGTGAGGGTGTATGGTTGTGGGCTGGCCCAAGGGATGAACCCTACATTGACGAGATAACACAGTGAGGGTCCATCTCAGTCTTTTGAAACACGTATGGATTTTTTTGGACTGTGATAAGCTCTCACTTAAGCCACGTTCTTTTACTACTGACTTCTCTGTTTCCAGTGTATGTTGCTCACTTCACACCTAATCTGGGGAAAGAGTAGTGATTATATATAGTACGTTATATAGTATATATATAATAATATATTATATATATTACTAATATATATTACCTATATATATAGTAATATATAATATTATATATATATATATATATATTCTTATAGGACAATTTAACTATGCTTATGGAAGCCAGCAAAGGTGGTCATACTTTGGTTGTAAAGATGTTGATGGATTACCCAAACTCTATAACGCAGAACGTAACGCAAATAGCTCAACCAAACACTGCATCTGGTGAAGTGGTGTCAGGTTAGTAATCATCAGGATATTTCTTTACGGTTGTCAAATGAAGAGAAGAATTCTAAAGTTTCTGTTATTCTGAGTTAAAGAAGAGGGATGTAATTGTTAAAAGCTGCTTGATTTTTGAAATTTCTTGTTTTAATATTATTATTATTTTTATCATCATCATTTAACATGTTCTCTTGCATTCAAAATTTGAAATATGTATATAACACCGTTATAATATACATAAATAATAAAAAAAAATGTTTATTTCATATCAGCCTTAAATGAAGGAGCTGCCCTTTCTTCCGCGACTTCACTTGCTTTAGCCTCTGATCCCAATAAAAGCTTGGCTCCTCAACAACAAGTTCAGTCCCAAAAGAATTTAAGAGTGGCCAAAACTCCTAGAAAAAATGCTGGAGTAGGCACAACTAATTATGTTGGGGACATACCTACATCCACTCAGGTGATTTTATATATTATATATATATATATATACTATATATATGTATATATATATATAATATTATATATATATATATTATATTATATATACTCTATAATATATATATATATAGTATATAGTAATATATATATATATATAAATTATATATATATTATATATATATTTCCTTTACTTCATCCATTTTTTTCCCCAGACTGGGGTAGGAGGCGATACATGCCCTGAAAACAGAAAAGTAGTAGAAAGAACTAGGAATAAAACAGAACTATGAGTAGCCTCCGCCCCCCATTTATGCTCCTAAGGGAGAACTCGTCGCCAGTCAGAAAATCCACCTCTAGAGCTTCACAGGGATCGCGACGAGATCTTCAACTATGGCATATCGTCAACTTGTAAGAATTCCATCCCCTAGGCCCAGGTGGGCCCCACAACCGTACCCCCTCAACAAAACCCCGCCATTCACTAATTATACACCTTCTTCTCACTTCTGGCAAAAGTCTCATTTTCTCTCGCTCCAGGCATTCTTTTTCACCTGACTCAATCCTCTTTTTCTCAGTCTCCAGCCGGTCGATTCCTAACACACTCACCACTATACATCCACTAACCAACCGACTATCATCCACTCCTTTCCACATGACCAAACCACTCAACGTACTTCATTTATTCTATCATTTATCCCTTACTTCACACACACACAACTCTCTAATACGTTCAGACATTTGTTCTAGCTGCTCACCATTTAACATAACTTCACACCGAGGACGTCCTCACTCACAACCATAACCTTACTCCTATCTACTCGTTTTACTTTCAAATCCCAGCTCCTTTTAACAAACACCGCTGGCCAAAAGCGTCTCCTAACCAATCCTCCTCAAACTCTTCAGATTCACTAGCACAAAACCAAAATCATCCGTATATAATAGGTATTGGGTACCCTCCACTCACCTCCATCATCTCTAACTACTATCTCCTGCACCCCACCTCTACTCTTTCAATAACGCCCATCCAATCATACCAAATTAGTGACATAACCAAGGGAGAGCATAATCACTATCCTGCCTTTCTCCGCTAAATACATATTAACACAAATGCACTTTCTGACACCATATTAATCTTACCACACGCTTTCACTAATCGAGTCTTAACATACTTTTGATTCCATTCAGCAAACCTACCACGAACACCATATCACAAACACTTGTCATCGAGCTTCCCTATTAATCCTCAGACACTTGTTCTAGCTGCTCACACATCTAACTAACTTCACACGAGGACGTCCTCCACTCACAACCATCTAACCTATCTCCTATCTACGTTTACTTTCAAATCCTCCTTTTACACACCCTGCCAAATCTCTCTACCATTCCTCCTACCAAACTGTTCATTTACATCTTTTCTCCTACGTATGCACCTTTTACAGTATTTCGTTTTTCATCCTTTAAATACAATTCTGGAGTATCAAACATTTCAGTCACTTGGCTTCTTGTACGTAACATTTAACTACGCTTCTTTTCTTTTTTGACGCTTTCATCAACTTCATTCCACCACTCACTGAGTTTAACGATTCTTACTTCCTACCTAGCACATCCACTACTTCCTATGCAGCTGCTAACAACTGCTTCATTTATTTGCTCCCAGATTTGTCAGTTTCAGATATCAGCTGAATTTACTTGCGATCGACGCGTCTTAGATGGCTTATCCTTATTACCCTGTGTGTTACATCGCAATTCTTTAGATCTTCTCGCGATACTGATCAATTTCTACACGTTCGCCACTTTCCTTCTCTGTATCACCTCCTGCCTCGCATCCATAGCCCCTACACAAACTTAATTTTACATAAAACAAAACAACTATGATCTGATAAATTCACTTCCTAATCACCCGCTCACTGATTTACATCAACAACACTACTTTTTCAACATCTCCCTCACCAACGACAAAATCAATATACATTTCACATTCGATAACCGATCTCATACCTACACCAACTTAGTAATACTTATGGGATATCGGCCCATTTTGTTGTTTAACAGAAAAGTATTAGCTTACACACATACGCTCTCTCCTCAGAGAAAATCAACTCCGCCTTCCTTAACCTCGTCCAAACCACCTGTTATACGCATACGCTTTTTTGATACGCTATCGCAACCATTTAGGTCCGCCCACACAAATCATCTGAAGCTCCTACTCATCGGTCCATTAAAATGTAGCACTTCAAATTCATCACCACGAAACCACATACACTATCAGCCAGTTCTCAGTCCAGATGGACAATATGTCACAAAAGCACATACCTTGAC
>JABUQX010081583.1:20000-27500 GCA_015478945.1 Trachelipus rathkii
CTTAATTGATTACTAATTTTTTATGCATACCTATAAATTTGTTAAAAAAAAATTCACGATCACTTTACTTTGACAAAAATTTCATATTTCTATCAACATCCTAATTCCTATGCCTGGCATTTTTAACAGGGGCTGCAGCCCAATAGCCTATAAAGACGAGCCGCCACTGTATATATATAGTAATTATATATTATATATATATATATATATATATATATATAACTAATATATATATATATAATATATATATAATATATAATATAGTATTATATAATTTATTATATATATTATATAATAGTATATATATACTACTATATACTATATATAAATATAGTTATATATAGTACTATATATATATATATATATATATACTATATATATATATATATATATATATATATATATGTGTTATTTATAAATGTAATTTATGATAAATAGTATATAGTATATATATCATATAATATTATATATATATATATATATATATATATATATGGGTGTGTGGAATTACTGGTGAAATTATCAAGAATGGAGGCGAGATGGGATTGAATGGATTGGATCTGGAAGTTGTGTAACAAAGCGTTTATGGAGGGTATAGTTCCGAAAGACTCTAGGAGAGCAGTAATAGTACACTTATACCAAGGATAAGGGGAACTGTAGGAACTGTAAGGGAATTAGTTTATTGTGTGTTGTTGGGAAAGATATATGCTGTTATTTTGGTTGAAAGAGCACGTCGAGGGACTGATTAGTGAGGAACATGGTGCCTTTAACCTTTAGAAGTGGTTGCGAATGTGCTGATCAAATTTTTATATTGAAACAAATTATTGAGAAAATGAGAGAAGAATAAATTTTATGCATAGTGTAGTAGAAAAGTTGTGAGTGGTAGGAAGGTGTCTGGTGCAATCAATTCCTTAGTGGATGTAAAGGGATTAAGTCTTGAGTACGCTAGGGTTTTGCATGATGGTATGTTGTGACCTGTATTATAGTGAAACTATGGTCTGGAATAAGAAGTATAGATCTAAGGTATAATGTGTTAAGATGACAATCTTTATGCCGAGAAGAATTGATAAAATAAGGAATGAACGCATTAGGGAGTTGTGTGGTGTGAAAGAAAGGCGACGTAAATGATAGAATAAACGAGCATACATTGGAGATGCTTGGTCATATGGAATAGATGAATGATAGTCGGTTGTTAAAGCGGATGTATAGGGGTGAGTAAACTAGGAATCAATCAGCTGTGAGACCAAAGAACAAGTGAATTGAACGTTAATAAAGGAACTGTCTGAAAGGTAGAGGAATGCGAGTTTGGCAGAGGCGACAAGAAAGGTGCAATGATAGGAGTGAATTTCGGGGTTTTTGTGAGGGGGGGGATGTTTTTGGGCTGGTGGGGTGGGGACCCCCCCACCCCCTTAAACACACGAGTGTTGCGGGGTGAGAAGGGAGTTGCGATTCTGATGAATGACTTGTAGCTCAGATCTATGGTGGATTTTGCTTGTAACAGAATATTAATGGTTAAATTTAAGTTTGGGAAGTTTTAGGTATGTGTAGATGTAACGCATGACCTCTCTGAGGGTGATATTGATGAGTGATTGACTTTCTGGGATAATCTGAATGATGTTTTGGACGTATGGGATGAGTTTGGGCTTCATATTGATTGTGTTGAGCGACTTGAATGGTTGGATAGGTGATCGAAAAAAGAATGGAATTGCAGGTATTGAAATGAAAAGTATGATTGATTTTGTGTTGGTGAAGGAGGTGATATTGAAGTAAGTGATGGACGTTAAATCAGTGAGGGGGGTTGGGAATGGGAACTTTATATCATTATTTTTTATGCAAGATTAAGTTTGTGGTGACATGGATGGAGAGAAAAGAGATAAGGAAGGAAGCAGGGAGAATTAAGAACGAGGAGTTAAGTGAACAAGGTTATAAGAAGTATGTGAGAATACATAAAAATAATCAGTTGAATGTGAACAAGATGAAACTGAACAAATCGTTGCAAATGAAGGAACCCTTTGTCTGTAGTGCAAGAAAAGCATGTGGCTGTGCCAAAGTAGAAAGTAAGAATGTCAAAAGTGAGTGGTGGAGTGAAGAGGTGATGCAAGTGGTTAAAAGTAAGAAAAAGATGTTGTTGAATGTGTTAAAGCCAACGATGAGGTTTCGAAAGAAAGATTAATGGAAATAAATAAGGAAGACTAAAATTTGCAAGCTTAGGAGTAAAAAAGCGGTAAATAAACAGCGTGAAAGGAATGAGGACTTACAGGGGAATTGGAAGCTCTTCTGGAAGGAAGCACGAAAAGTTTAGAGAGTAAGGGGAATCTTTATAAGATAATAAATAGGGATGGGACTTTCGTAAATGTTGAGATGGATGTTACTAGAGTGTGGAGGGAACACTTCGAAAAGTAATGAACTTGTTATAGAGTTGTGTGATGTGAAGAAATAACGTAAATGAGAGTACATTGAGATGATAATGATCGTAAGGAAATGATGGATGATACTTGGTTTTTTAAGCAGATGTTATAGTGGTGTATGTGCTTTGAATCGACTAACTGGGGGACAGAAGAAAAAGTGGATTGAGTTAGGAAAGGAATATGAATTTGACAGAGGCGAGAATAAAGGTAGATAATAATAGTAATTACATTCGTAGTTAAAGGTTTTATAAGTATCATATAGTTTTGAATCTATGCAAGTTTAAGAGTCGTTATGCCCATGTGTTCGTGTGTGTGAATAAAGATTTTCTTTGGTTAAATTAATTAAAAGCTGAAAATTTGACTTCTAACTTTTTTTTTCTTATGGGAAAGTAGTAGTGTTACATATTGGAGAAGGCATTTATTAAAAAATTTTATTTTTATGAATCTCGCCTATTTTTGTAAGTTATTTTTGTTACTTATAAGTTCTTTTTATATTTTCTTTGTAGTTGAAGGAAGATTTTTCATTTGATGAAGACTCTAGAGGAACTGCCAAACTACTCGATGTTTTAAAGAGAGAAGTTGAACAAACGCAGAGTAATAAAGAGGAGCAACTTCTGAGTAAGCAGCATATTTTTGAACAACTTCATAGGGTGGAAAAGCAAATGGATGCTATTGTACCGAACAGTAGTACTATCCCATCATTCAACTCTGCAGTATCTTCTCAAGCTATTTCAACTGGTACTCTTGTTAATTCTTTAAATAATACTGGGTCTGTGTTAAATACTGCAATGGGAAATCAAGTTATGTACCCAGCTGGCACACTTCCAACCTTACCTCACAATACACACACAGTTGAAACGCAAACTGGATTTTTACCAACATCAGCGTGGACAGTCTTACCATCAGGAATTGGAATAAATGACATGAATTCCACTATTAAAACAAATAACCCTTTGTCTCAGTCTTTATATGGAAATTCGACTCAAGTTCCATTAGCACTTTCTTCAGAAGGAGCACAGATTCCATCTGCTGTTTACTCACCTCCAAGTTCTAATTCAAATTCCTCTCAAGAACCTTCTACAGCTCCTTATTTGAGCCCAGCATCACCTTCTTTTGCTAATACAAGTCCTCCATCTGCCAATGTTCCAGTTCAAGAAAGGCGCAAAATGATTCCGTCAAAGAAGCAACTAGACAAGAAAAAACTTCAATTGCAGCAACATCAGCAACAGCAAAAATTGCAGCAGCAACAAAAAACTATGCATCAGCATCAAGTCAGTGCACAGTCACAATATCCGTGTGTTCTACAAGTGCCTGCAGAGACCACTTACAATTGTATCTCAGATCAGGCTGTTCTAGTATCTCAAGGCAATGCGACATCATCATTGCTTTCAGGTTCTGAAAATGGGCAGTGCCTTCCACCACCTCCATCGCATTCCCCGTTACATGCGACAGAGGGAAATGAACAAGGGAAAGGAAATTATGATGGAGAACAGGGTGCAGTAAGTTTATTGATAAAGCCAAAACCGGAACCTCCAAAAAATAGTAGTAAGAAAGATAAGAAAAGGAGCATTACAACTCACGAATGTGATTGTGGTATGCATGCCGATAGAGGAGAGGTGGAAGGGTCATTATCCGAAGGTGGTGATATTGTGCCTACCATGAGTTCATTGGGAGCACCAATACATCTTTCTCCTGCTCTTGGAGCAGCTACAGGTGGAAACTTGCAGTTTGCTCCAACCAGTAATATTGTGTCATCACAACATTTACACTTTGCACCTTATCAAGTCGGAAGCAGTGGGGTACCTTTGCAGTACAGTCACCTAAACACATTAGGGCAAGCTGTTGTAAGCCAAGGTGTTGCAACACAGTCTGCTGTTGCTGCTGCTGTTGTTGCACAACAACTTCAAGGTGTGAGCAGCACTGGTAATTTTACTAATACTAGTAGTTCCAGTTGTTCTGCTTCTGTAAGTCAGTCTCAAGTTAAGCAGTTTCTTTTGAAACCCTCGCAGGTAGGAATGAGTGCAGGCCAGAGGGGCGCTGGCCTTAATCAAGTACTACCTGCGACTTCTCAAAGTTTAGCAACTGCACAGCAACAGCAGCAGTTTTACCATCAGCAACTTCAGCAGCAACAGCAGTCTTATCAAGTACAGGGCTCTCAGCAAGCAGGGATGACATCTCAGTTAACAAACGCTAAAAAGTCTAAAAAATCCACTCAAACTGTTGGAAAAGCAGAAATTCAACACCATCAACAGCTTCAAGATTTAACTAAAAAATGCCTAGCTATTGGTAGTGCTGCTCGTGAAGCTTTTGAACAAAAGCAACAACCTCAACACCAGCCTCAGCAACAGCATGGAAATTCAACTGTTCAAGGATTAGGACTTGATTCTGTTTCTCCAAATTTAATCTATCCTAATAATATTGCCGCTCATTTTCCAGTAACATCTCTTCCTGTAAATGAATCGGGTCTTATGGTTGCTACCCCAGCAACAGCATAAAGAAGCTTCCAACATGGTTTACACTGACCGCACCAAATTCTCAGGTATTATTATTATTATTATTATTATATATATATATTATTATTATTATTATTATTATTATTATTATTATTATTATTATTATTATTATTATTATTATTATTATTATTATCTAAATAGTATTTATACTAATTCTTTTAATTGCTTTTCTCTAGTAGTTTTCATTGATCTAATTTTTTTTATTAGGTTAGCAACAATCAGTTAGGAGTTCCGTATCACGGAAATGAAGCTGCACCGAATGGAGGAGTGTTGTATCAAAGTTCTGGTGTTGGAGTTTGTCCTTATCCAACTACTCTATTAGATGTAGACTCGGAAACAGATTCAAATCATGACACAGCTCTTACCCTGGCCTGTGCGGGAGGCCATGAAGAATTGGTCAGTTTACTTTTGACCAGAGGAGCCAATATAGGTATGACTATTTTTGACATAGGTAAAAAACTTTTAAAAGTTAAAGATTTCAAATTTAGATGCTTAAAAAGGAATATTGTAAGAAGCTGTTTATATGTTTTTTTGATACCTAGTTCTCTCTGTACTTATTCTCTTTTAAGCATTTTGATCGCAAACAATTGCTCACTTGTTAAATTGATTTTATCTTGAATTTTCGAAGTTGATCCCCTTTTATTCATTGATTGAATTTCAATTTATCTGATTTTATTCTCCTCTACTAAGAAAATCCTTACAAATTTAAGCTGATGTATAGTGGTGTGTGTGCTGGTAATCGACCGGCTGAGAGACCGAAGAAAAAGTGGATTGAGTCAGTAAAGAAGTGTTTGAAGGAAAGGAATGCGAGTTTGGCAGAGTTGAGAAGAAAGGTGCATAATAGGAATGAATGATGGGGTTTTGTGAGAGGGGTATGGGTATGGTTCTTCCCCAAGGGATGAACCCTACATTGATGAGATACCACAGTGTTGGTCCTTCGCAGTCTTGTGAAGCCTTAGGGTTGATTATTTTTACTGCAACGAGCCCTCACTTAAGGGTAGGCGGGGCACTTTCCTTTTGGTTTACGTCATGTTCTACTACTTTTCTTTTTCCGATTTATGTTGAGCACCTCACCCCCAACCTGGGGAAAAAAAGTAATAACTATGTATTATTCATTTTTTGTTTTGATTCTTAAGTTTACTCACATCCATGTAGGTGAAAACAGTTTTTGTATGATAAGTAAGGTTTCCATAGAACACCTTGATTGTGCTTCAATCTTTACATTTAAATTGTATGCTATACTTTCTACTAATATTAGAAATATCCACTTTTTCCTACACATCTCTTACTACTATTTAAGATCTAGAACAAATATACTTTGAGAGAATCAGAGAAATGTCTGTCAACTTTACTAGGACAATAAAAAAAAAAATTATGCTGGTTCAGTTCTAGTATTATATTTTGTTTTTCAACCTAGGTGACTTGATCAACAAATTCAAATGGTTATGCTTGTTTATTAATGTATAAATAATTTTTTATTTCAGAACATTGTGACAAGAAAGGGTTTACTCCTCTGATTCTAGCTGCAACCGCTGGACATGCGAAAGTTGTAGAGTTGTTACTCAACAATAATGCCAATATTGAAGCTCAGTCTGAAAGAACCAAAGATACACCACTCTCTCTAGCATGTTCAGGAGGCAGATATGAGGTAATTGATAATTTATAATGGAAAAATTTCACTCACGGAAATTTCTAGATCCATCTAGTTGACCGAGTGAATAATAAATTATTATTATTTCACTTGTATATTTTTTTTTATTATTATTATTATTATTATTATTATTATTATTATTATTATTATTATTATTATTATTATTATTATTATTATGATTATTATTGTTACTATTATTATTATTATTATTATTATTATTATTATTATTATTATTATTATTATTATTAATAGGTGGTTGAAATCTTACTTGCCAGAGGAGCAAATAAAGAACATAGGAATGTATCCGATTATACTCCATTGTCTTTAGCAGCTTCAGGAGGCTATGTGAATATAATCAAGCTACTACTTGAAAATGGTGCTGAAATTAATTCAAGAACAGGTTCTAAACTGGGAATATCTCCCCTTATGCTTGCTGCGATGAATGGACATACGCAGGCTGTTAAATTACTTCTAGACATGGGTTCCGATATTAATGCTCAAATTGAGACTAATAGGAATACAGCTTTGACTCTTGCTTGCTTTCAAGGGAGACATGAAGTCGTTTCTCTTCTGCTTGACAGAAAGGCAAACGTTGAACATCGTGCCAAGGTAATTTAAAAATTTTGCATTTAGCTATTTTTGATTTAGGGATTTTTATAATTAAATTGTAAGAAATCTAAATCTTATAAACCACAAACCACGCTTTTATATAGGTTAAGTAAGGAAATTTTTTAATTTTTTCCCCTGTATTATCGTCAAAGACTTTATGAAAATTTAAAAAAATTTTTTACTTAGCTTCAGTTTCAATTAGATATTTCACCTACATCTATGCTTGTTATGCATTTCTTGGAAAATTTATTCCGTGCAAAGTATTTCTGACTGTTTTTATCACTTTCTCGATCCTTATAATTATTTTTCAAAATTACCA
>JABUQX010081583.1:32500-62094 GCA_015478945.1 Trachelipus rathkii
TAAAAATTCTAATATATCTATCAGCAATAGCAACACCAATATAAGTAACAACAGTAATAATTATAGCAGCAGCAGCAACAATAATAATAATAATAGCATCAGTATCAGCAACATTAGTAATAACAGTAATAATAATAATATTAGTGCTAATACGAGTCAGTCTCACAGTCATCATAATATTTCTGCAACTTCTTCAAGAAATAGAAAGAAGAGAGAGGAAGAATCTAAAAATACTTCGGAAATAAATGATAACATTAATGTTTATTTAGATATGAAGCCAGTTGGGGGAAAAAAGAATTATAATCAAGATTTAAGTTCTCGAGTAAATGCTCTTGATACCTTTGGAGAAGTTGATAGTTATATCTCTTCGGTTCCAGGATTGTCAGTGGGCAATTCTAGTAATCTTAGTACTTCAACGTTAAGTGCTAATATCAGGGGTCCAACAGCCCTTGGTACAAGTCCCAAAAAGATTGGAAGAAGGGAAGATGGTTGGAAAGAGGTTAGTCGTAAAGCAAAAAGAGTTTCTGTTCCTAATACTGCTATAAGTAGAGTTATAGGTCGGGGAGGATGCAATATAAATGCTATAAGAGAGGTATCTGGAGCACATATTGAAGTTGAAAAGCAAGGTAAGAGTCAGGGAGATAGAATGATAATTATTAAAGGCTCAACCGAAGCAACAAGACAAGCCCAGAATTTAATTAATGCTTTGGTGAAAGACCCAGAAAAAGATCTTTCAGAGTTAATTCCAAAATCTATTGTTAAGATTCCTCCAAAAATTGCGAAAGCTTCAGCTTTATCTGACTTATCCATCCAACCCATTCCTAAAAACTCTCGTATGACAAGTACTGCAGCAGCTGTTACGTCAACTACTGCTACTTCAGTTTACAGTTCTGCTAAAACAGGGATTACAACGGTTTCTGCATGGGCAAGTATTGCTTCACCCAAGAGAACACCAAATTTAAATAGACCAAATTCCAATTCCCATATGACTAATACTAGTTCAAAGAGCCCTGCTGTCAGGCAGTTATTCCCGGGAGACAAGAAGGGTCTTCTTGTAAATTTATCTACGAATGCCAAATGTACTATTTCACAGGGAAGTGCAAATGAAAATTCTCAAACATTTGCTTCAAAATTGGTCGAAAATAAAAGTAATTCTAAAAATATTACACATTCAAATGTGAATAAAATGCCACCTCATGTTAATACAAATGATCAGAAAGATTTAAAAATAGGTGAAAAGAAAAATGTGGAAACTAGGAAAGGGAACCAAACTTCTGATGATAATAGTCATCAGTATTCTATCTTTAGCAATTTGCTTGGACAGATGCCAACCATTTGCACCAAAGAAAAGCCTTTGAACTTTGCTAAGGCAGCTTCAGAAGGACTTAATACAGGAAGAACTCCACTTGGTCAGCAACCCCAATTACCATCTCACAGCTCTTATCTTGAGCCCATTGACAATAAGCCACTTGTCGATGCTAGTAGAGCACCTGGATATCGGGGGACAGTAGCAAACTCATCTTCCGTATCTTCATTAACTAATAAAACTATGAATCTTTCTATTAATAACAACACACCTGCTTCATTAATTAATACAAGTAATATTACTATAATGAAAAGCATTCCTAGTAGCAGTACCAGTTCTAATATGTCATCGGTTGTAGGAAGTAATATTAATACAATTCCTAGTCCTGTCCGTAGTAATACATTAAATAATTCTCTTTCTGGTATCAGTGTTAGTACAAATGCCTGTTCTATTGGTATAAATGCATTGGAAGGTATTCCTAACACAGTTGTATCTTCCGACTCGACAGCAATTCAGAATTCAGTTTCTCCCTCTGGAATGTCATCAATCACTTCAATGGCAAGGAGTGCTCCAGGTACTCCTGTGGCTTCTCCTTCGGTCAGACCAATTGCTCCTCCAACTTCCAGACAATTTGCAACACCACCACCAATTCCAAGGTCAGTGGACATTGGGAATGGATCTTATAGTTCTCTCGTTGGTCCTTCTAGGACCCCTCCACCTTCAATGTCTTCTTTAATGAGAATTCAAGTACCTCCACCTTCCATATCTGCTGTGAGTGGTCTTCATTCACGGCCTCATATATCTCCTCCATCAAAATCATTGGCAAGTGGAGTGTATATGCCACCATCCTCGTCTTTAGCAAGTTTGGCACCTGGTGGTCCTGTATCTTCTCATCAAAGATCACAGGAGCGTAGCGACCTTGTTAACCTTGCAGTAGGTATGCCATATCGTAAATCTACTAATTTGTCTGATATAGCAAGTTTGGTTTCCATGAATCAACAACAACAATCTTCTCAAAGTCAACAGCTTCAACAGCAGCATTCACAACAACAACAACAACAACAGCAACAACAAGCTCATCAGCAGCAAATGCATCATCAGCAACAGATTCAACAGCACCAGCTTCATCAGCAGCTACACCAACAACAAGTACATCATCAACAACAACAACAGCAACATAGCCAACAGTTGCATCAACAGCAGCAGCAACAACAGAATCAACAAGTGCACCAGCAGCAAGTTCATCAGCAGCAACAGGTACACCAACCGGTTCAGCATCCAGTTCACCATCAGGTACAACAGCAGCACCAAATTCATTCTCAGCAAATTCATACTCCTCAAATGCATCCTCAGCAGCAGCAGCAGCAAGTTCATCAACAACTTCAACAGCAGCAGGCTCAGCAGCAGCAACAACAGCAGCAAGCTCAGCAGCAGCAACATCCTTCTCATCATCCTGCTCAGCAACACTTAAATATTGCAGCATTAATGAATGGTTTGCGTTTTACTACTCCTCAAACAAATACCCAACCAGTGTTCACTAATAATATTCTTGCACCTATATCAGCCGCACCCCATATTCAAAGTAACCTCAATCCAAATGCTCCAGATTTCTCGAGTAGAGCATCGGGTTTTGTTACTGGAACATATACTCCACGTACTCAATTGGCTGCCTATCAAAATGGTATTTCATCAGTTACTCCTTCAGTGTATTCTGGAGTTGGTATTGGGCAGTTTGCCGGAAGTCTTGATGCCAGCAATATGCCTATACAACATTGGTATTTATGAGTATTATTAAATCAAAGTTTATTAGTCAGAAGCACTAATATAATAGTTTACGGTGGTCTTCAGTCTGCTGCTGGAAATAGGCCTTAGATCAGTTGGAAGTGTGCCGGATGCAGGGTCATATTAATAACCAATAATTCTCCTCATTCCCTAACCCATCATCTTCCTACTTCAGTCCCTACTAGGTGGTGTAGCAATCTGGGTCCGAGGCGAGTGCAGGCGTGTGTGCAAAGCAGCCTGGAGTTTGCGCGAACTTCTGATACATATAATACTGTCTCCCTTCCTCACCACATTCAGAAGACCGCTACACGTATACCAAGTTGACACGCCATTGGTCACCTAGAGAGGGCTTACAGAAATGCGGTTCAGAGCGAAGTGATATAGTTGTTATGAGCTGTACCTACCTGCTGGATTGGTGGTGTTGGCGTTGTTGTGGCTTTTTTGAGGATAAATAGTTGGGGAGAATGATGTGGACTACCGGGCAGATTATATCGCTGCATAACTGGTCCACCGTACATGCCTCAGCACCACCATACCTATCAGTCGACGTGATTGCACTCCAAATATTTACTACCTACTTTTACACATGAGATGACCACTGCGGAACTTTAATTGCAAACCTGGTAAGTATACATTACATTCACTTTAGATTTTGTTTAGTTGGGTGGAAGGGTATAAAAAAGGTGAGACTATAATGTGCTATCTGATTCGGTTTGTACACGTAAGGATTTATGCTATGTTTTGAGGAGGAGATAAATGCGAAGAGAGCTATATGAAATAATTAGAATAAACTGAGTAAAGGTTAAATTAGGCAGAGTATACAGTCTAGTATGAATATATTATGGGTGAAATGAAATCAAAATGTAGATAAGATCTCTTTTCATTGACACACTATAGCTGAATATTTGAAGTGGAGTAGCAAAGCGTCTCGTGTGGTCATAATTCCGAGGACTGGAATTCGGTATAATAAAAATATAGTTTAAAATTATATAGAGGAGGAACATGTAATTAATTCATAGGGTAAATGGTGTAAGGTAACCGCAGATACTGTAGAAATTGTACGATGAGAAATTAAATTTACATTGTTTTGAAAGATGCGTTGGTGACGTTAGGAAGTGATTGTTGAAGTGCATTTGAAGTGGTAAAGGGAATTGTAGTTTTCAAATTCCTACTTAACCAATAGAAGAAGATGATACGAAAGATGTCATCTTTAACTCACGTTATTATGACTCTGCAACATAGCGAGTAAGAATTAATAGAGAAGTTTCTATTGGTCTAAGTAAGGTATGAGAGCATACTAAAAGACGAACGAGCGAAATATAAAGAAGTAATAAAAGTAATGTACTGTTGTAGCATTAAGACAATAAAGTAGGGGTTTGAGGGTCCCTCTATCTGAATATAAAGAGTGAAATGCTTTTAACTTTATATGCGAAGTGGCACCATAGCTATTTAATTTTATTTCTTAATGAGAAGTAAGCGGAAAAATTAAGGCGTGGGTGTAGCTAGGTCAGACGTGAAGAGGTGTTTCACGAATGGTGAGAATGGAATGAGCATGATTAGTTGGTGCTGACAGAATTGAGTGAGAGAGTTATTGTGATGGCCGATCGTAGAAAGGATTTGAAAGATATTTTAGGTAGGAGGTTTGGCAGTGGCCTAAGAGAAAGGTTGAAGCATAAGAGAGATAATGAGAATGGGGGTGGGTACAAGAGTAAGGAGAGTCCTCTGTGTGTAATAGGAGAATGATTATTTAGAGGTTTAAATATTTTTTAGACTATAAGTTATGAAAAGAAGGGAGATGAGTTGAGTTGTAATTTTATAGAGAGATTGAGTACTTATGGAAGTTGCTATGTTGCTAGTTACATATTTGGTGAAAGAAAGGCTAAAGTCTTTGTAGCCTAAGTTCCTCTATCGAATGAATATGGGTTTTGTACATCGCGAGTAATGTATAGTAAGAATGAATAACTATGGTGAGACATTTCATATAAGTAAGTTTCACTATTACCGCAAATTCTTACAAGGCGAGTGCACAGTACACATAGTGGAAAAATCTACAGGATGTATTAGGTGTGAGAAGATTGATAAAGATCTGTATTAGACGTATAGGTAGAGTTTATGTGGTGTGAAGAAAGGAGTAAACGAGAGATTAAATGAAAGTATGTGTAAAGGATGCATGATAGTCGATTGGGTAAGCGGATGTATAGTGTGAGTATGCTGAGGATCATCCAATAGCTTGGGAGAACCGAAGAAAAAGTGGATTGAGTTCATAAAGGAATGCCTGAGAGGAATGTGAGTTTGACAGAGGCGAGAAGAAAGGTGCATTATAAGAGTGAATGGCGGGGTTTTGTGAAGGGGTATGGTTGTGGACCACCTGGGCCAAGGGATGAACCCTACATTGACGAGATGCCATGGTGAGGGTCCGTCATGTAGGGGAAGAACCTCTATATGGACAAGATACCATATTGGGGGTCTGTCGCGGTGAGCGAAGTTCTTGGGTGAATTTTGGCTGCGGACTCGCATAAGGGGTATGGGGGATTATTGATCGCCCTCAGTCATATTCTTCTACTTACCTTTTGTGTTTCTGGTGCATTTTTCCGCACCCCACCCTCAATCTGTGAGGAGCCAGTGACAGACTGATGGTGGTGAATAAAATTTCTTAATGATGCAGTAGTAACAAAGTGTGTGTTGTGTTGATAAAGTTCTTAATTGTTTGTTATAAACTAATTGGGATCTTTATTTTAATTTTGAAAATTTACACCAAGTGATTGTCTTTCATTTTCTTTTTGGATGTACAAGGTGTTTCTTTGTGGCTTTTTTTTTTTATTAAACTTCCTACAAGTATAACCAATCATTTACCTGAAATTTTATTCAACCTTAATTTTGTATTTTGTATTATTATTAATTACTTAAAAATAATTAACAATTATATATATAATAATATTTATGATATACAAAATATTTCATTTATAATATTATATTCCCTAAATACTAATATCTGCATTCAATACAGCATTTTAACAGAGTTATCTTGATGGTTTTATTAAAAATCATATAATAGACTGATAAAGGTACAACTGAATACATTAAAGCTATATAATAAAATTACATTATATAAACCTGTATATATATTAATGACATGATGGAATTATCATTATATAATATACTATTAAAACTATATAAATATAGTCATTAAATACTATAATATATATATATTATATTATATATATATTTAATATATATATTATATATATATATATATATATTAATTATCAGCATCAAAACCCACCTTCTCTCCTCAAAACTGTGGGTAAGGTGCGAAGCATGCACCGGGAACAGGAAAGTAGCAGAAGAATATGACAAGTCGAAAAGAAAGCCAAGCCTTACCTTTTATTACCACTTTTATTGAGTAAACTCATCCGCAGTCAGCAAAAATCTCTTAGTATTCACGGTACCAAAATTGCTGCACGTATACACTCTAACCATGCTATTAGCATATATGCATCTCTTTCAATGTAAATGAGCTTTCGAGAGTGCCCCTTGGCCGCAAGGTGGGTCAAAGAAATTTAACTCTACACCCCTTACTACTAAGTACCCATTCATCTTCAGCATCGCCTATTTATGTCACTTGAGTCAGAGAGCCGCACATAAACTCTCATTCTCTTCAGACCATTCTCAAATGACTCATACATGGTCCTATACTGGTACTCGCCAGCCGGTCGACTCACCCGAGAGATTTTCACTACGATACATCACCCTAAGGAGACGACCATCATCAGTCCTTTCCACAATGCGAACCAATGCTGTAGAGTGTTAGCAACTTTCATTTATTCCTCTCCTGTTGTTCGGCTACTCCCACAGAAAAATGGGGATGCAACAATTTCCTTCTTAGCAATAGTTTCTCTAGCAACACCACACCACCCAGACTGTCCATACTGAACATATTGTATTTTAGATCTAAACCTCTTATGTCCAGAAAATATTTTCACTAATGTACATTAACGATAAGTAACAAATACTGACCACTTATGTAAAACCCCTAAGCGCACTCACGACTATACGTCCTATAACGCATACACTTCAAGCGATTTCACATGTCATTCCAGTCACCTTCCCTGCATTCACACTTTTCCTACTACAGCTGCATCACCGTTCCCTTTTCACCAGCATAATATCCTAAATATTCAAACTCAACACACTGTTCCGCTGCTCACTCACAAAATATATCTCTCACACTCGCGGAGTATGGAGTCCATGCAATCGTCAACTAATTAACCTTCACTCACGTATCTAAGTATTATTTTTACAACCTCCTTTTCACACCCAGCCAGAGTTCTCCTCTTACATCCTCTCATATAACTTGAGTATATAACCACTAATTATTTAATTTTCGAACTTTAATTTATTTTTGATAGTAGTGGCCTATACGCTTTAACACTATACAGACACCTTCACTGTTTCTATTTATTCACTTTTTTATTTGATTTGAACAAACGATAATTAGAATTAACAGGCAATAGAGTGGTTTATCGCAAAAAACAGAATCGTAAGCACTTGCGTTAGTATGTAACGAAATTTTTAGGCCCCAATTGTGAATGTAAAAATCATGTTGAAAGCGATCGCTGCAGAAGTTGCAAATTTTCAGAGCCATAGTTGCCACTTTATTTGTAGTTAAGAACTATTGACGGTAATATTGACACCAGATATTGATGGTAATATTGACAGATATTTAAAATAAAATGATAATATTACATAAAGAGATCTATTTATATCTATTTATGATCAAAAATTTTGAATGTAGGCAGCATGTACTGATTATATTTTATCTATTATTATTTCACTGATGGGCCAATATGACGTATTAATTAATATATAACTACGATAATATCCTTATGATATTTGCTTAGGACTATTAGAAAGCATAGCAAGCTGGAACTATTATAAATATACTATAAATCTATACATTTACACTTATTCAAATGAGATAGGATAATAAATATGTGTTTGCCAGAAGTCTGAGGTTTTAGGATGAGAGAGTATCATAGTAGATTAGCCATGCTCCTAAGTTTAACCATTAGGGAAATAAAAAAAAAAAGAGGTCTTTGCTTCTTGTTCATGATGAATGATAGTAAGGACGCGAGATAATTGGCTGTGCACCTATGCTAGTCGCCTTTAAAAATTGAGTTGCTTGTCCTTATAAGCCTCTTTGAGCACCTAGAAGAATTATATACGTCGCGACCATAATGGCGCATAGATGCAACAGTGCCTGAATAATATATATAATATAATATAATATATATATATATATATATATATATATATATATATATATATATATATTACGAAGGTAAATATATAAATTTTAATATTTTGTATATTTTATTTTTATATATATATATATTGAGGTCACTATTTAATATTATTTTAGATAAAAATGTATGGAGTGCGTATCTGCTAATAATAAGATACATATATTTATCTCTGATTCTAGACTTTGGTAATTGGGGGTTTCAGACGTATCAATACAATAGGTAAGACAAACTATGCTTTTTACTCCTCGCTCCACTACTTAGCATAGAAGAATCGGAAACAAATTCATTATATCCAAATTGAGCAGCCGAAGATTATTTAAGAATGAATGAAATAATGCACAGGTTTTAAATTTATTTTACAATTAATATTAAATAAACCTATGCTTGCAAACGCCTCGTCCGAGAAAACATCGCGAATATGTCAAATAATACACTAATAAAAATTATTATTATATTTATTTAAGAGTCTGCTGAGTTTATTATGTATTATTATGATGTGATATTATATTTATGATTAGTTAAAATTATGATTTATCATTATATATTATTAAATTGAGTAGTTCATTGTGGTATAGGGTAATTTACCATTGAGACAAATTTCAAAATAATGACTTTATTTTATTGCTTCCTTATCATATGGCTATACAATTTATTTTAAGCCTATTCATGACTATATATATAAATTGTGCACTTATATAGTATTATTGGTGAATAGTATTTATACATATATTAAATATATATATAAGTTCCATAACTTAATAGTACATGATATTGTAAGAGATGCCTTATCATCACCACAAAAACTATCTCTTTGTTGGTATATAGCAACTCTTCGATTGAATATGTCATTTTAAAAAAGAGAGAGAAATCTACAAAAGAGTGCATGATAAAATAACAAATATTATATCTTTGACCCTACTCTTGGGATTAACAATCAATACCGGAGCCGGGATCTGGAGAATTATAAAAATGAGTTCACTACCCTACTCGACCTGGCGTTGCAATTTGCGGAAGGAGTGGAGATTTTGGTAGTGCCTGGTCAACTAGGTTTTATCATTATATTTATTCTTATTGCCACACTTGTTACTACTAGGATATAATCAACCATTGAATGAAGTCTTACGAATAACGGTTCTGTTTTTGAAGCTTCTTCTTCTTCTATTTAAAGAGTCTGTAAAAAAAATAAGCCAATTCAAAAACCATTTTTTAAAATCTTAGAAGTAACAACATTCAACAAACATGCAATAAGATTTCGACTCCACCTATTTAAATACAAAAAGAATACTCTTGAGATAGGATCCAAATCTATGCCAGATTATTGTATATTTAAAATAGGCGTTTATGTAGCTTCTGCCATTTATGTTTAGCTTTTCTCTTATAATATTCCAGGAGAGCATATGTATCTGGCGAGAGAAAGCTGCATTATTCGGGTGCCGCTTACCGTTAAACCTGCTATGGGTCCTTCATATTTATCACTCTAATAAAAGTGAAGAGTTTAAACTAGAATTGAAAGAGATATAATAAATAGATAACGCACGGTGGCTGTATGCAATACAGCTTGCGTTGCCACCACTGAACGCTAAATTATAATCAAAAACACACCCTTGATGCTTAAATTGCAGGATTTAAAAACGGGAATTATAACATAGCACCAGTAGATGGTTTTGTTAATCTCATTTCTATTGTAATCTTTCTGACACGGTTTGACTTCCGCTTCCTATAAGACGTATATAATGCACTAATGTGATATTTCTTGTAAATAGAAAATGTAATAATCCTAAACCGCATAATTATTTTATATATATTATATATACTATATATATATATAATATAGCAGTTTTGTAAATTAGTTATATTAAATATACATGTAACTTATAATATATTAGTAACTAAATATAATAATTAATATACTACTATATTATAATATAATAGTATCAATATATATAGATAAGACTTTATATATATCAAATATTATAATAAAAATTGTATATTTTCCTATACGAAATATGAAAGCTTTTTTTTTTTTTTCCATAAGTGAAAGTGAGGATGATTAAAATTTATGAAAAGGCCATTCCTTGAGTTTATTATCCCGCCTATGAGTACACTGGTGTATAGAGGAAAGAGAATATACATAACATTTAGCTATCCGAAGGTCATATTCTACAACTAATCTGCATGATTTAACGGTCAATGGTTCACACGAAGTGTCCATCTCATATATAGTATATATATTATACTATATATATATAATATTTAATATATACGTAAAAGTTGTATATATATATAATATATATATATATGATATTATTTATATATATATAGATATATTTCTATATACTTTTTATACTTAATATAAATAAAATATAATAACTTGAGTAAGTTCTCTGATGGAGTATTTGTGATTGATTAAATCAATCTCAGGAGTTTTTTATGAATTTTTTTCATTAAATTCTTTACTACACTTTTATTATGTATATGCAATAATCGTATGATACTTCCATAGCATGTTCATTGATACATGTATGTGAATATTAAAAGAGTTTATTGTAAGTGTTGTAAGTAGTTTAGTTTTTTATTATTTGAAATAAATAAATGAAAATTAGTTCTGAATTGAAATAATTTATTTTCCTTTTCTTCAATCCATCGGGTATGGAAGAAATTGTTTTGCCATATATATATAGTAAATATATAATATAATACTATTATATATATATAATATATATGTATATATAATATATATATATATATATATTCATATCACTTCTTAATATTATATATACTTAATATAATATATATTATATAATTACTATAACTTGTGATATAGCTACACTATTATTTCCCACTAATGCACTGAGGGGTGGCGCGTGAAATGCATCGGAAACAAAAGAGTAGTAGAAGATTATGACACAAGTTCAAAAGAAAGCCCAGCCTTTCCGACCCCTCTAATACTAATTAGTGAGGAACTATCGTCGCAGTCTACTAAAATCCCTAGGTTCACCGGAGATTGAGACTGACCGCTCACTATGGCATCTCGTCCAGGTAGTAGTTCATCCTGGCCCAGGTGGGTCAACCATACCCGCCCTACAAAACCCGCCATATCACTCCTATTATCGAACCTTTGTTCTCGCCTCTGCCAACTCGCATTTCTCTCCACAGACATTCCCTTTACACTGGACATCAAACCCCTTTTCTTCTCCACGAGTGGTCGAATCCCAACACACTCCCCACCACTCACCGCTTAACCAACCAACTATCATTCATTAACTTTTCACATGACCAAAACCATCTCAACGTGATTTCATTTATACTCTCATTTACCCTTTCTTCGTGAGCCCATAACTAGTATATTCACCTCCGTCATTTTAATCAATTTTTCCACCTAACACACCCCTAAGATTTGTCCTTCACTAACTCGTGAACTTTAGGATCTATATCCTCATTATTCCCAGACTACTATAGTACTCACTACTATACATTAACACAGGAACAACATATCACCTTCATATAAGACCCTAGTGCAACTCAAACTTAGTCCCTTTACATCACAACAGTGATTTAATTGCACCAGCCACCTTCCTGCCATTTCAACTTTCCTACTAAACTCTGCATCACCGTTCCCTTTCATCCAACATTATATCTAAATATTTAAACTCTTGACACTTGTTCCAGCAAACTCAAAATAACTTCAACTTTCAATCTTATATTTCTCACTACAATCACTAACCTTACTCTTCTACGTTTAACTTTCTAAACACCTCTCCTTTACGCAAACATCCTGAGCCAAATATCTCTACAATTCTCTCAAATACTTCAGATTCACCAAACAAAAACCTAAAATCATCCGTATATAATGGTAGGGCATACCCCTACTACCCTCCATTCTCCATATTCAAAGTAACAAATTTCCTGCCCTACGCCATTATCAATTTTTCATAACTCCATCCATAACAAATTGAATATCCAAGGAGGAGACACAAAACATCCCTGCTTCACTCCCCTATTAATATTAATCCTTTAGATGTTGACATATAAATAAATAGTCCAATAATATGTTGTATGTACATTGAGAACTTGAGAAAAGTACGCAATCAGGATAACATCTACCATTACAATCATATGATAAGTCTCCACTTGTTGAGGTTTTACAACTTATCAAGGATTTTCAGGATCCAGCACATCTACAGTTGCATTGAATTCCATTCATGTAAACCATTCTCTGCGAATGAGTAATATTAATAGAATAATTGTTACCTTAAAACACGCACAAACACCGTAACGATGATGGTGAATGTAAAATAACAACCGTTTTCTAAAATGGCAACAATAGTAATACATACCTGGTAATGGCGTTTAAATTCTTAAGCAAGGCGGGTTTTGAAACGTTTGTATGAGGTTAGTCACGTAAACTTAAAGTACTAAGGCATTGAAGCATTATAGACCTTTATTCATATCTGAAATATCCTTTTTTCAACCCCACGGTGTGGTATTAATTACAAAAGGTCAGAAAGATGCGTATACTGCGGTAAAACTCAAGGCGGGTTTATGAAAATTCCAGAGACTATATAGGGGAGCTCTCTTCATTAGGGGCAGGCAATTTGTCGCTGTTAGCTAAATAATGAATTTCCTAAATCTGCGAGACTTAATTTATATTTGTGTTCCCACGATTTTTCTGCAGTTTTCATAGTCTTGCAATGTAAAGACTGATTCTCAGACTAAATAATTCCTATAGCGTCCAAAATCACAGAATAGTAGACTTTCGCGTAAACCCACGCGACTGTATGAGGTTTCTTAAAATACACGAAGTCATCATGTCTACAGTCACGCGAAATAGACGCGACGTGCTGATTCCCGATTATAATTTAAGGTCCTGAGAGGACTTTTAATATTAATTCAATGGTATTTAAGCAATAAAAGCTCGAGCAACGATATAAAGGGAGCGGGTTACACGTAGACGCTGGGTGTGCCTTTAATATCTGCCTTCCTTGAGCTTAAAATTTTATTATTTTTGACTGAGTGGATAGGTAATGATGCAGATTGGGTATGCAAATTGAAGCCTCTCGTTATTTGGGTATAATCGGCACTTGTGAGATAGAGAATATAAATACAATGGTCTTAAAATAATATTCATGACAATGAGCCGGTAGGCAAGGATTTAATAATATTTAACGCTTGTATTTTGAATTGATAATAGCTAGTACCTGAAATGAACGAGGTGACGTGGACGGGACGTTGCCCACAAGTAAGATGAACCTAATTTAGATAATAATACAAAATACAGGGCATTTAGAGCATAAATAATATGAGATATAAATGTGTTGGTGATCCTGGGCGCAATACATCTGCTAAAGGTATGATTAGAGGTAAGGCATACCAGAATAACTGTTGAGCCAGCCGTCTTGCGATTGTCTGAGATAAACTGCGCAAGCGAAAGACGTGTTCAGGCTTTGAAGGGGTAAAACGTAGGAGTATGAGCGATATTTTTCTAAGGGTTAATCGAGCTGTTGCATTAGCTTGAAGATAAAGGCCTCCTGTTTTATGAAAGTTTGAAAGTTATAATATGGTGAAGCAGCCTGAAATAACGCCAACGGATCAAGAGCCTTTCCCAACTTTATTAGGGATTTAAGTCTCGCATGTAAGGGAACAGGATTCGATTGCCTAAAAGTGATAGGTTATAAGCAGATTGCTATAATTAAGCAGGGGTAACGTGATTATAGCCTGCGCGTTGGTCCGACCTATTTTAAACTGCAACCTACACATCAGGATGGAGAAGTTGTAACAATGGTGACCAGTTTTTAAGGAGTGCTCGCCATCCACGTGGCGTCTTAAAAATAATTTAAAGAAACGGCGTTTTATTGTATCGACATTACCCAACATCTTTGTTACACTGCTAACACTATGGTAGATCATGAGAAACCAGTAATTCTGCGAAATCACTGAGAAGATTATCAACATGGACACATCACTAGCCAAGGCCTGTGTTTCAAGATGGTACAACCAATATTATAAGTGGAGCGGTTATGGATTGAAAAATAAATAATAGAGAGAGAGAGAGACTTTAAGTACTAATTTACTTTGATGCGCGGCCCGAAGGTAAGAAGTAAGGGGAGAAATGAATATGAGAAAACATGATATGTACCGTTTAAAGTATTAACCGTGAATGTTTCTGTGACGCCGATGTTTCGACTGGAGAAGTATTATGTGAAGGATGATGTAACAATGTTGGAATTTGCCGTTAAGCGGAGATGTTATTTACACGCTGGGCTGGATAGACAGAAAATTATTCCTTGCTGTTGATAGAAATTCTCTGGATCACCACTCACTACTGGCCAGAAACAAGATTCCTTACACCTAAAGAAACTAAATATCAGCTGGTGCCTTCCGAGTACATCTCTTATAGTAAACCGGAATGTCTCGGCAGTGAGCATGCGAAAGTTTTATTATCTAGAAACCGGAGAATATTTTACGATATGGCGTATGCCTTAGGCGGCCTCCAATCACGATCACAATTCAAACACCTTCCAATAAAAAGGTATAAATTTATAAATTTTAAAATATTTATATGAATAATACTTGACATCTATGACGAAAAAGCATTTGAGCAGTTGCAAGGGGTCACCTTTATCACCGCAGTTTTAAAAGGTCTTCTCTTTTAAAATTTAATGAATTCTTCCGGTATTAATCGCGTAGGGTTAATTAGACTCATCGCCGCTCTGGATCCACGGGCACGGCGTTAAACCCCCTACCTAATCCCACCAAAAATTTATCAAAATTAACCCCTAACAAAAGTAAAATAGTTTATCAAAGAAGCTTGAGAAAAAAAAAATGCAATCGTATAGAGCCAAACACTGCTTGTGAATGGCTCAACTTTCACAGGGCAAGCGATTTTGATATTCTTAGTTATTAAAAAGAAACCATATTAAGGCCAACGAAGTTTCAAATATGTTAATTACCAATGTGAAAAAACTAGTTTCAAAAATATAGCTCTCCTGGAAATATACCTATAAATAGTCTGAAGTTGTAGTATAGGAAACAAAATTATTCCTATATTTGTCAACATCAAATTCTTCTTAGAACTAATCACGTTCTTAATCTGAACGAAATATTTAGATATGCGTGCTTGCTAATCTTCATTTAAAATAAAATAATTTATTAATTATATCTTGAGAAAAAGTTTGCACCTTTCAGAAGTTAAAATTTCTCTTTAAAAAAATATTTTCGTAATTAATCGGTAAACTACTGCCGTTCATCGTAACCTAAAAATTTATCAAATTAACGAAATTAGTCAACTTTTATCGCGTTCATTAAAAATGGTGATAAAAAGGACCTAGGTCTTGGGAACTTCGTATGAATGGGAATGGACCAATTTGGCTGATCCATCAGTCATCTTCTCCATAATGGCCAGAATCCATTTCTGAGGCTTATTCTCCTCCTGATTCCCGTTGAATGTTTCTTTGAGAATTTCGGCCACCCATGGTGACAGTATTTGCTGCCCATCTAGGCATGCCTGCGCTGAGGCATAATCTATCGCGTTATTATAATAGAACATTCCCCACGCTAGGGTAAGGATTCTAAAATCCAATGCTCCTGAAACATAGACTTTAATGTCTTCTAGAATCAGCATTTTAGGGATCGAATAAGCGTTGACTCTATCACGGAGTTCCACGGCTATGCAGGAATTTGTTCTTAGATCAGATATATCATTATCATTGCACTTTATTGTGCACTCAGTCCATTTAACGTTAGCGAGCATATATAAAGATTTGATATGATTATCTGATGAGAATGGTGAGACGAAGAGAACTAATATAAAGATTCTGAATAGCGTAAACTTGCCTCGACTTTAGTATGTGTACTTCGGATGAGAATATAAATAGTCAGAGAGTTCATACTTCACACATGTGCTGTACTTCTATACCACAATAAATTAATCAAGAGTTGATATTCACAACTACGTCAATCAGCCTATTATGAGCTACTGTTACGTAGCAGGAGTAGAGTGAGGAGGAGAGGAGAATGGATGCATGAGAGGTCTTTATCTACTTCGATCTAATATAGTATAATTCTCATAATACGTATATACCTACTGAGCGATAGAACTCATAACACGGCTGAGCTATAACTGAGTGAGATTTATGATCTTATATAATTCGTATATCGTCATCAGTGATTATAGAAGAGTGAGCGCAAGTATGAGAGGCCACTTTAGTGACGCAAGATTAAGCTCGATCTCTATATACCTCTGTATATATGATAAATGACGGCTCAGGATTAAGATAAATATAGGATAATATGTCTTCATATTTATAATACAACTCATGCCTATAAAATAAGGTTTTACTGTGCCATATCCATAATATCAAGGATATAACGGATACCTTGTTTCATTACGATAGTTAGTCAATACTGCATCACTATATGAGTATGCATCAGGAGATATATATATGATGGAACAGTTTAAATTCACTCATTGTAGGTTAAATGTTCATGTATAAATTCGATATATGTGATATTTAATTTCAATGTATAATTTATAATATATATGTAAATTATATACTGCCTAATAATAATAAATGCTAGTATTGGGAGGTGTAGTGAATTAGTGGACATCTTATCAATGTATATAAACTCCTGTCTCCTCCTTTTCCCAGTATTAATTTTTAATTTTTCTGGGTTGTCTTTCCATTGGATATTATTTTATTATCTGATATAATATTATAAGGTGCGTCTCTGATTAGTGTCAGCTATAGTGCTAATTCATATTAAGTACAGACATTCTATATTAATATCATGGCTTAGAGCATTTAAATAGTTGATCATATTATGAGAACTTACATATTATATGTTATATTAAGTGCTGCTATACATAGACTGTAAAGTACTATGAGAGCGTCAGTTATAGATGATAACTGTGTGCCTATGTGGAAGAGTGCGGTGATAGATCGTAGGTAGACAGTGCAGTTATTGTTGCAGGTTTATATAAATAATAGACATGCCAATATCATATGGCTTATACTTTGGTAGTAATAAAATATGTTGAGTAATCTATCAATAATATTTAATTTATTTTATATATAATATATATTGAAATTGTCATACATTAATATATCAGGTAAAATATCATTAGTTTATTTATATCTATTTTCTTAACCAATTGGTAAGTTGAAGTAACATAAAGGATTCTGCCTAGCGATGATAAACTTCCTGCTGATATTTAAGAACAGTAATCATGATAAAATATAGAGTGAGAGTACTATATATTATATTTCTAGCGTATTAAAATTTAATCTTTTTTACTTCTCTATTCACACTTTGCGTCTTTACTACTAGGGACCTACTAGTTTTATCTTATTAATATCTACCTCTATACATTCGATTATTTATATCACTATAGAGATTACTAGTGTAATTTAAGTATTAGTGTATAGTAAAATGTCACAATAATATTAATAATATATATGCAAAGATATAATAGCAGAATAATATCATATATAAGATGTTTGTTCTACACTATGCTATACTACCCATCGATAATTATATTTTAAACGAGTAATAAGGTGGAATCAGTAAATAAGGTGAACAAAGACATAAGAGTCTAGAAGCCTCAGAAGGCTATTGAAACAGTTTAAAGTCTGCTTAATCATGTAACTAGAAGTGACAATCATAAGAATTTAATAAGTATCTAGAAGTCAGGTATAGTTAAACTATGAAGTACAGAAAATACTCAATACACTGAACTAACAAACCAGAAGCTAAATTACTAATTCCCTCTAATAGAGTCTCTTATTGTTCACCTAACTACCTTCTAATTGCTTAATATAGCACATGAGTCTATATGATAACACTAGAGCAGTCTTAAATTCGATAAATAGTTAAGATAAATTTCGTAATTATGAGAGTATAGTTCCTCTCACGATCACCTATGACAGACAAATATATAGTTTTAATTGCTATTATAGCAAGTATATCAATGCTGCTATAGTTATTGCATCATAAAATGCCGGATTTAATTTCTGATGCACGATTTACATTTCTCATTAATATAGCACGTAACGTTAAGAGCAGTATAAGAGCTTATGATCGTAGAAATGCAGTAAAGAGAGAGTTTCTCGAAGCAACAGCACGTATAAAGAGACACTTTAGTATATGTCTGAATGTTATCTATAAGCATTGTTAATATCACTATCTTAAGTTAATTGGAGTTTCCAAAGGTCCTACCTACTCTATGAGTATATTTGGAGTCTTGCGAAGGTCCTACGCTATGAGCCTAAATTGAAATCTTCCGAAAGCCATACCTACTCTATGAGTTTAATTGAATATCAGCACCTACTTTATTAATCTAATTTGGAGTCTTTCGAAGGTCATATGTATATAGTTAATTAATATATATTAATACTTTATTATTTAATTTAAAATTATTCGATACAACCCAGTTATATAATAATGTCATATTGAATTCTTTAGTTAAATATATATTATTATTATATTTATGAATAATATGAAATTTACTATGAGAATTATGTATTTATATACATTGAATAGTTCTAATATTAATATATTTTATATATCGGTATCATATACTATATACGAGTATTCACGCGAGGGTATATTTTTATCACGTCTAGTCGGACGCCATCTTATATTTAATAAATAATCATCACAGTCACGTAATATATACTCATTATACTATTACTCAGGCGTGTAGGTTTCTACCTTGACGAAATAGTATTGTTCGTCTACGCGGTTAAGCTGCACGTACAGCACTGCGGCGCGTGGATACACGGGCTCGCATACCTAGGTACATGTATATCGGAGCATTCATCTTGTGCGTATGGGATTACTTTTAGCTATACGAATATTCTTATCACTGACTAGGAGCGTGAGAACTCACCGCGGATATAACTTGTTTTAACATATAATACGCATGATCGAGTATAATTATAACGTACGACAGCTCATATAGTCATATAGATATATTAACATACTGACACGATATTGATATTAATACATGTCGTACTGATTAAATCGCGCTCATCGAGCGACGTATTATCAGGTTAATTCTACGTTATAATATGAATTCCTTGCTGGATTCTATACTACTCCTCGAAGATCGGAAAGATTTAACAAACTGCAAATATATACTCATCATACTCCATTTATCATGTTGACACTCGTTGACTCGCTCTCAGAGCTCTATACACCACGGTGGACTTATCTTACTACTATTTATAATTTGATTTATTTACAAATACTCAAATATTGTTAACAGTATTAACGAATTTCTCCCTTTTAGAAAATTATAAATTATAATATCAACACCATAAATACTACAACAAATCATTCCTAATTCTGTCGCATTATCCATTTGAGAATTGCTCGTTATCTATCAGTCATAAATATTCGAGTATTGCGTCTCTCAGGCTGGCGTGCCATAACTCAGCTCCGGAAGTCTGTTCTAGCCATGCAAGACAGGGTTGAACTACAGTTGTGCTTAGGTATCAACAGAACTCCAGACAATGAACACCTGATTGGATTCTGCAACCTATGCTCACTCCAGGCCTTAGGATCCATGAAATTCGGTTCGACAACTTGGTTCGAAATGCTTTTAAATATAATATAACATTAAACTTATTCCTACTCAACTTCATTTCTTACTTAACGTATCACTCCTGTTTATGCTGTCCATTCTACGATCTATCTAGAGTCATGAGCAGACTGTATAGACGCAATATCCACTAGCTTATACAACAGTATCAACCTATATACAGCTCTTAAGTGGACCATATGATTAACTGATATTAATTTGAAATAGATCATTCATTCAGTAGTTACTGCGATCATGTTTATCATACATATTTGTTTTGCCTGGTACTGTAAAATACTTTATTATGTTATTTTATATAATTTAGCTAAATGTTTATATTTTGGCTTTAAGTAGTATATATACAATAGATGTATGTGTGTCTGAAATAATTCTCTCTAGTATGTATTCAGCAATTTTATTAATACTCTACCACCTTCCTTATGTCATGCTCTTCTATCTAATTATTTTATTTACCATTTACAATAAAATAGTAATTTACTAAAATATGTATACTATACTAAAAAGACTATCCCTCCACCTACTCATCAATAAAATAAATATACACATATACTATAATAATGCACACTAGGCTTCTATTATGTGATCTATATATATAAAAACAACTACACATATGATATTAAATATTATATAGTATTATTAAAATTTAAAAGCTTAATGGTAGATGTAAACTATTCCTATAATATAATTACTAGTTTAATATAATATATATAATATATAATATATATTAATATATTTATTATTATATTATTATATTATTATTATATATATCTTATATATACATTAATCATATATTATTATTATATATTATATATTATATAATTATATAATATATTATAACTTATAATTAATATATAAATATTATTATTATCTTAGTATAATGGTAATCAGTCCACATAACTTATGCTTATTGTCTAAGTAGTGATTACCTACTATATAATAAATATATTGTTTTGATGAGTCTCCGCATAAGATATTGGAACATAAATTATTTAGGCAGTATACTAGTTATACTTGTATATAATAGACATAATACTTTATACATATTACATCTTTCATATTAAGAAAAGCAATAATATTATAGTCGCATAAAACATACATTATTCTATTACATTTAATTATAGATCTGACAATTTTTAAAATCATATTAATTATATGCGTAAATCATAAGTATATTAATACATATACTTAAAATCAATATATAGGTAAATAAACATTCTAATTTTTTTAAAATGTATTTTGTGTGTGTGCTTCTAAACTTGTTTAGAAATTTTTGATAACAGTATTTTTATACGATATCTTATAATAACAATATATATATAAAATACATGTATATTAATACATTCTACTATTATTACTATTATTATAATAATTCACTCTTTTCTTATTGCTTTTTGATGCATATGTAAGATATGTAAGAAATCATACTTCATTAATAAATAATATATTATATAATAATGATACTACCAAATGCAAATATAGTCACTATGATACAATTTATCTATTACTTTAGAGTCTAATATGTAATAAATGCATCGCTCATTAGTACTTCTGTATTGTATTTTCTATATAGTATTCTTTTCCTTATTTTATTCAGCTAGGTATTGTTATATAAATATCTCCTAATCAGTTAATTCTAAGAAAACGTTAGTACTACTAGACTGCTGTCGATTATATATATAATACTTCTTTCACTAATGAGATGATATATAGTAAGATTATTCCACTAAGGTAGTGTATGTACCTGTAAGTATTTGAGGAATAAGTCACTATACATTATAGTATCTATTTATATCTTTTATAGTATACAGTATTTATTTGTCTTCTAAATGTATCGTAATTTAATTACGTCAGAAACTATCATATATATTCATGTTATTATTGGGATTGATAATTATTGTGTGTGCATCTATTTATTATTTAAGTATACCTTATCGTCAATCTTCTACTCATGTATTAACTAATCACACTATATATTATTATTCCCAATAATAAATTGGTAAAACATTTTTAAACATTCTGTTAAGACTTGAATCATTATAGAATAATTTGCAACAAATTCACGAGAACCTTGAATTTGGAATATGTTAGTGCTGCTCGGTACTATGTAATACATACTACGAGAGAATATTCGAATTTTATCATAAGAAATTAATTACCAATCAGTTGAGTTGAGATACATAATATTATATAAAATGATATATACGCTATATTACAATAATCAGATCTATGACTATTACTGACTAATGTATTTTTATCTACTGGCAGAAGCATATCCTCTCATTTTTATCAGAAAAAAGATGAATACTAATAGATAGATATAGATTAAGATATAGATATGATAGATTAATAGATATAATGAATAGATTAATGATATTATGTACTAGATTAGATAGTATTTAAGTATTATGATATGCATAAGATAGTTATAGAATAAGATAGTATACTTAGTATAATAGATATTATATATAGATATTTATAGATAGAATATATTACAATAGATAGTAGATATGTATTAGGTAACGATAGATCGTGTTCATGCTATGGGGATCCAAAAGGAGGCTAATATTAAATAATAATAGATAGATATGATGATGAATAGATAGATATATATAATTAGATTAAGATTTAAGATAGATAGATAGTATAGATAGTAATTGCATCGGTAACTGCACTTCTTTGTAAGTTTTGTTGAGATAGTATGAAGAGGAGGAGAGAGTTAGAGAGAGAAGAGAGAGAGAGAGAGAAGAGAGAGATAGAGAGTACAGCGAGACACTAGAGAATTAAGAAGAGAGGGAAAGAGAGAGCGAGAGAGGAGAGAAAAGTAGCGCTTACTTAAGCTAGTTATTATTTTTAAATTCTATGTCATCATTTGTTTTATTATAAGTTCAGTCGAGATCAAAAATTCAACTGAGAATGTCTATATTATTTAAAAATTTATTACTAGTCTTTATTTTTTTTCCTTGTATATTATCAAGATGTAAATTATTATAACTTAAATCTCTAACTATCTCAGCTAGTATAATCCATACTGGAACACTCAAAGTCTTAGGAAGTTAGTTCAGAGAAAGAAGCAATTTAATGATCAATCTATTAATGACTATTTATACATCACGTGTATAATTCTTAATAAATAATAGGAAATTATAATATCTATAATATGAAGTAAACCGTATTTTATTTTTTATAATAACAGAATATTAATTTGCTTACTATTAATATCAAGATTGATGGTAGTCTGCATACGGTAGATCAATTATATATTAACGTCATATTTAATATATTACATTTAGACATTCAAATTCATATATAAAGCTTATACTTATCTACAGTAATAATATTATATATTCAGATTATATTATATAGGCCTAGAATGTGCTTGAAAGTGTGCAAATAAGTGTTCTAGACTTTATTTGTAGGTATCTCATAATATAATATCATATTTCAATTAATAATTAATATTAGATAAGGGTTTAATTTATTATAATATCTTACACTTCACTATAATTAGTAGATGTATTTTATTAATAATATAATATGTATATAATTATATTACATATTTATATAATATTTATATAGTATTATTATTAATATATATATCTGTAATATATCACTATTATTAATTTGAATTAATTTAATAAATATATTATTATATATCTCTTATCCTATTTAATATATATAAGATCTATATTAATATAATATATAATATTATTATATTATATTAAGTATACGATTTATATAATCTATATCTTTATTTTGATATTTTTTTATTTTCTATATATCGATATAAAAGTACATGATATTTTCTCATTTATATATATATTTTATAGGTATATACATATTTATATAATTATATATATATTATTATTATATATATTCTTATCATATCATTTATCATTTAAATATATATATTTAATATATTACTATTATATATTATATATATAATATATTAATATTATATATTATATTATACTATTATAATATATATATTAATAATATTTAATATTATATATATATATTATTAATATAATATATATATATATTATAATATATTATATAATTATTAATATATATTAATCTATTTTACTATTCATTACTATTAACTATATTAATGTATATATATATATATATAACTATATATTATATAATTTAATATAGTTATTATTAATTAAATATATTTATTTATATTTATATTATGATACTATATTTAATATATATATATATTATAAATATATATGTATTAATTATTATAATTTTTAATATAATAGTATATTATATATAAATTATATATTATAATATATTTATATATATTATAATATAATATATCTTAATTTATATTATAATATATTATATACTATATATTAAATATAATAATATTATATATATAATTATATATATTTTATTATATATCAATTTTCTATATTATAATGATAGTTATATAAATCAATATATATATTATCATAAAACATATTTTAATATTTATAATCATTAGTATCATATATTAATATATATTAATATAATATTAATACATTTAATCGTCATCTCATTAAAACCGATTAATATATAATTTCAATACAATATATATATATAGATATATAAATATATATATATATATATTATATATATATATATATATTATATATTATATTATTATTATTTTATATATAATATATATATATATATATATTATTAGTTTATGATATTAAATTTAATTATAAATTTTCATTTTAAATATATATTATTCTTATATTATTATATATATACTATATTAATTATAATTTATTATATATAATATATTAAATTGAATCTTATATTTATTTTTTTATTTATATACTTAATAAATATATATTAAGTATATTTTATACAATACTATAAATGTATTTATGTTTATTAATCATATTATTAATAAGTATATTATTACTAATATTTTATTATATGTAATTAATATAATTTCGTTTCATATTTATATTATTATTTAATTAAATTATTTAAATATATTTATTATTTTATAATTTAAATTTAATTAAATATATTTTTAATTTTTTTAATTATTAATATTATGTATATAAATTATATATATACTATATATAATATCATCTATATATAGATATATATATATATAATATATTATATATATATTATTATAATATATAATAATAATTATTATTAATTAATAATAATATATATATTATATATAATATAAATATATATATATATATATATAACTATTAATATATAAAATATTATTATACTATTAAAGTATAAGATATAAATATAATATATCATAAAATATTTTCCATATAAGTTTAATTTAAATATTATATAATTATGATGATTATTATGTAGTGATGTTTATTAGACATTTCATTGTCAATGTTAAAATATGGTGTATATTTATAATATAATAATTATTAACAATGAATAAAATAATAATAAGTAACTAACATATAAGTCATAAAATCTGGAGTCAAATAAAAGAAGTTTATTAATAAAGTTATAAAACACATTGAAATTTTTCTTTTATACGTTGGATCAAATTAAAGTTCAACATCAGAATCTAAGTTAAGTTAAGAGAGCTTTGTTAATATAAAGTATTGGATTCAGCCTAAATGTAGAGATGTATACTAACGAAAAATGATATAGAGGAGTTAATTAGTCTCATGAACGTAGTAACAGAAAGATTAATGATAAAGAATTAGTATTTTTCTGGATTCACATATTTCATGCTATATTAATGATTTATAATGTATTAGTAACGTTATGTAGTGAATGGATAGTACTAGAGAGCGAAGTAGAGAGTTGTTATTGTATGTTTTAACATTAGGTTATAAATTAGAGAGTCAAGTATTTATATAAATTATTAGTTCTATATTGTGTATCGTTAATTATTGAAGTTAGACATTGATGTATAATGTTGTTAGATGTTATTGTAATAGTATCATAATACAGGTACAATTCAGATGATAAAAGTTTAAATTTTGTATATATTCGATATATGTTCTACGATGAGTAGTAGTTACTATTGAAATATTCATTATGATTATATTTTTATATATATAAATCAGTAGATTTGAGTAATATTCCATTGAATTCCCAAAGTGCTCTATTACATAGTTATACTATATATCCTTCTATATCCTCTCATTATTCTCTTTAATTAAACATATTAGTATCATCTCATTTCATCTATATATAGTTCGCTATCCATAGGTATTATATATACTCATCATTATAGTTTAATTCAGGGTCTGGACACATAGGTAGTGGTCTTTTGTTAATGATTTTTCCTTCATGTTCTCCTTCCCCATGTTTTTGGGGGTGAGGCGGGGGGGAAGGGGTGTTCGCTCCTTTCTAACTATCATACTTACCAATTTTTGAGGATATATAACACCGCATTACTCTGAACTAGTATCTCTTTTTGACCGTGTTCATACCTTCAAGCTAACTTAACTATCTGAACACATAAAATTATATAGCACTCATTCGTATCAGCTTCAACTTACGAACTGAATGCTCATCTTGCGTTATACAAAGAACTGCTCCGATTCTTACCTGGCTGAATGATGTCTTCCATCTCATGAATTACTGTGAAACTTGTAAGGTAGACCTGGTAATAGCTACGGGTTGTCTAACCAGGTTATTTGAACTACGTAATCCTCGGTAACCATAACCCAGGTAACTTACTCTTCAGTAACTTTATAATTATGTCATATCACCTATTTTTGATAATTTAATATTATTTTAAACCCTTGCCGAACCATTGTTCAACCCCCCCTCTGTCTCGCTCGCCGAAGCTGAGTTAGACCAATACCAATAGTTAGTAGTTTGTTAATACCTAGACATCGACGCCGCTTGCCACCTGGATACCTTCTCAGAGTCTGCCTACCAAACCCCACAAGTCTGGGTTTATTGTGGTAAATCCCCTGAGTAGAATTTGGGGAGATTTAAAAAAATCAACAACCATTTATATGTATATAGGTACCCTTATTAAAAAAATGAGTAAGGCACACTTAACCTTATTTCCATAGATAATATATATATCCATATTATTTGGCTTATACTGCATTCCTCTAAATTTTTTCTGACTATACCTCTTATATATATACTTATTTTTTATATATATCTAAATACTACTATACTAAAGCTACTTACCGTACTACTCTGATCCTACCCTAACTATCATCTTATCATATAGTAAGTATAATATTATTACCTACTTCCACGCTTCAGCCATATATTCCATATTTTTGGCTTATCTGCTCCCTCTAATCTCTATCTTAACTATTAATATATTACAAGTCTAACCTTAAACTCTAGAAACTTTGCGTTACTATACACGTTCTATTCGTCAAATATTCATATCACTATATAAAAAAAATTTATCTACTCAAAAACTATGCAGCACTACTATTAGTCTATTACTACTATATATAAAATAATAATATCCTCTATATATGATTCAAAGCATATAGAAAAGCTATATAATTCATATATAATATTCCAGCGGTCGGCGGGGTTGAATGGAACGGTTAATTCGTGGGGTGAATGAGAACTAAATACCATCTATACGCATGGCAAAACCCATACAACTAACTATAATTTTTTTGCTCAATCAATAGACACACAGTATTAGATTAATCCTTTATTCCTACGAGAGTTTGATATTTTAAAAAAATTTAATGTATTAAGTACAAAATTTCCTCTTTCAAAAGCACTCCTCTGTCAGATCCACTCTAATCATTTGCACGTCATGTCATGAAAGTTGTGGAACTTGATTTCTTAATTTATTTAATTTCCTGGGTTCTGTACCAGTTGGCGCTTCTTCTTAGACTTAAACGCTGATAAATCAAACTTTCTTTCGTCTTCCAAAGTACATAGAATTTAAATCACAAGAGCTTTTCGTTTTCACTCATAAAAATCTGATAGGGTTGAATAGCGGGGACACAATTGTTATTTTTATCTTATTCGTTTTTTCTTTATTATTGCGACATTTTTATTACCTATAATACATTCTTAATTACCATAAACCCACGTTACCTATCGTTAAGGAAAAATTAAAATAAAAATTTTAATTCTATAACCGCAACATACTAATTCCACCATTTTAAATTTCTATTTTAATGAGCCATTATGACCATTTTTAATACTTGTGTCCAATTTTAAATTAACCAAACCATTACCCTATATTAAGTACATTTCCAAAAACTAAAAATTACCAATTTTTAATACCACCAAATTCCAAGCAGATTTCCTATCCCCACTAATATCTGACTGTTCCTATTGCACGCCTTTCATAATGGACAGTTCAAATGAGCTTCACTTCTAACAACTTTGAATTAAATATTTTTATAGATTACATTATTGTTTTTCTTTGTGTGCTTTACCTGACCTACTAAAGCGCCCGTACATTTTTCAGAACAAAAATTCCAAACGTATACCTAGGGAAAGGCAGGGAGACAGATTTACTTAAAATGTCCCCATTTCACCTCTCCGCCCATCCATTCTCCCCCCTATAAGTTCTATACTATACTCTCAATATATTTTTCTATACTTACATCATATATATATAGTATATGTAATATATACTAAATACTATATATATATACTATATATCTATATAATATTATATATTATATAATATATACTCCATATTAATATATTACATATATATATCGACTTATTATATATATCTATCTATACTTATATATATATATACTACCACGATTCCTATAAAATATTTTTTAAAACCCTTTAAAAGTAATAAAGGAAATCTTAAGAAAAATAACTAAGACGAGCCATCCAAGTTTACGTTTCGGCGCACTTTCATATCTTGTCCCCGCTCATCCACATCAGAATAACCTTCTTTTTATAGCCAACTTATTACACAACCACAAAATACTTACCCTAACAATACTCTGAACTCCAATATAATAAAAATGAAAATCCAATCCCATTACGAATTCAAGCAAAAAAGACAGAGTGGCTTCACATTCTTATTCCTATTTTTATTATTCATCCAAAAATATATTATTATTTCAAAAGTGTGCAGAATATATGAATTGATAATAATCAGAACATGTAATATGACAAATTGCAAAATCCTTTTGAACAGTGTTAAAATTATTATGATTTTTGTAGAAATGAACAAGAACTCAATCATATTGTATATTAAGTTTATCTATCTTTAGACGCAACAAATAATTCTGCACCTATTTACCATTATACATGATGCTTCTTGTGATAAATGTCTAAATATAGCACTAACTTTGACTTGCCTCTCCTGACTTCAACGCACTATGTTGGCTCAATTTTCGTTATTTAAGGTCTTTAAAGTTTCTCCAAAATAAAAATCATTGCACATATAACAAAGGAATGTTATAAACACCTCCCATGGCTTCTTGTTTTATGGTATTATTAGTAATTAAGATTCTTTGCAGTGTATCAGGAACACTATAATTATATATATTAATAAATGGTTTTAAATATAATTAAAGTTCAAGAAGTTGGGGTGAAAAAGGAATAATCCTATTGTAAACTTTTCCATGACAAAAGGAGAGAATTTCTAGTCCCAGAATTAAGAGTAGGCATTTAATTTGTATAT
>JABUQX010081584.1:0-27500 GCA_015478945.1 Trachelipus rathkii
TTATTCATATACTATTAATTTAAAATAATTTATTATAAAAAATCAATCTTATTTTTTAATCCGTCCTACAACTTCCCATTCTTTGGTTTCCTCCTTCTTGCTAATTTGTTAGCTTCTTTCATCGCACATATCGGCCTTGGTGAATTTAGCACTTCTTCTTTATTTCTTCAATAGTGTTGTTCCTCAGAGTTCCGATTCTTCTTCCTACTATTCTACTTTTATTAATATTCTTCTCCAACCGCAGCATGCTAACTCTATCCACTCGTATGACGATGACCGACCTTCCCTCTCTTCAAACTCATTTCAATCTTCACCTTCTTTTACTCAGAATTTCCTCGTCTTAACCTTCCGAATTCTATTCCGCTGATCTTGATAGAATTTCCATTGTCGTTCAACCTTGTGAAAATTCACATTTTTTAAAAACTACATCTACAATCTCCCTCTAAACCCCTTCTAACGTTGCCTATATCTTTCGACCGGTCTCTCTCTCCTTGTGACAATATAAACATCCTTGGCCTTAACAGAAACATGATTATAACTGCTTTGGCACCCACAACACACCCAGAAACACGTTTGACTCAATTCATTATGAGACGCGCACCCTGTCTCATCTGTGAACTGGAGTTTTTTGTTCTAGATTGTCCTGAGACTTTTTTCTCATTCTCAGTATTCTCACTCTATACAAGGGGTCTCTATCCGACCCTTTATTGTGATACATGTTCTTATATTCTGGGGGGGGCTCTGTCACCGCTTTTGGATAGGGCCAAAGGGCCAAAACTGTTCTATCAGTACTTTCAGGTTCACTTGACCCTCTAGTCTTTGCGGCCGCTTCAAATAAAGGTAACTATATTATTTCTATCTCTTCTGTATAGAGGGGTACCGCAGGCGACAGAGGGTGTTGCGAGGGAACGGTACCACTCAACGTTACCATCACCTTTACGACGCCGCGTTTGGGGAGCATAAGGAGGTCTGTGGCTGATGGCATCAAGTGTTAAGATTTGTAGGTAACACCAGCCTGCCGCTCCGCCGCCACTCTCGGGAAGCTCTCCATCCTGCGCGGGTAAAGGTAAAAATCCACCGACGGAAAAAGAACCGGGGCCCTGCGGCATCCATAAAGGGGCAAACTATAAGCGAATATTTCGAAAACACAACCCCACCCGTGAATAGCGCTCTCCACGCGAGGACGGAGAAAAGAGAGGTAAATGAACAGTTTGGCGAGAAGTAAGAATAGTGGGTGGACTAGGCATACCGTAATGAGTATAATAAATATAAATATATATAGTAAGATATATAGATAGATAGATAATATTATTAATAGAATAGATAGATAGAATATAAAGAACTACGAATATATTATAGTATATATGTCCTATCTTTGCTCTTGAACCATGCCCACCCCAAGAATATAAGTATAGGAAAAACAGTGTTACCCACCTTTCAAAGGAGTGTCATTCCGGCATAATAAGGTCCGGCATACGATCCTTGCAGTGATCATTTGAGGATGCACGGCCATCCTGCGCGGATCCGGCAGGCCATTCTCTCACGAAGATACCGCATGCGCGACATCCGGCGATGACCCGCCAAACAGCAAACACCGGGAGAGAACGTCAACTAATTAGAAGAGAGAGATGAAAAAGTAAGTGAGAGAGAGATAGTATAGTTATGATTATGAATGATGAAGAATAGGATAGAGATAGTAGAATTAGAAGATAGAGGAGCAGTTGTATTTGCAGTTTTGATACTTATATGAGTTCTTTAATATTTATTTTAATAAAAGGGAATTATATCAATGATAATCAACAAAAAGACAAAGGAATAAATATAAAGAATACACAATTATATAATATTAGAAGATTAATTAAAAGGGATAATAGCTCGAGACACCATAATAAGGATCAACGGAAAATAGTGGGCTGGTATAAATCCAACTACCCTATAAACTAAAATGGCAGAAACGAATGCTGAGAATTATGTGAGTGGCGCTACTGGTAGGCAGGTATTCACTACGTAGTAACCAGAAGGCCATAAATGCGGGTACAACCGGAAAGCCGAAATAGCATATAAATATAAGATGAAGAAAAGTTTAAAATATGGATATAAATTATAGTATAAAATATATAGGATCAAAGTTGGATTTTATTTTTCCTTATTATTACTATACATTATATGTATAATTAATAAATTATATCAAAAAGAATCGCATAAAGAAGAAAGAAATAATATATATTAAAAAAGAGAGATATGAAGAATATAAGATAGAAATATGCAAAATACGAGTCCTGATACTCTAGGGGGGCTTGACTAGAAAATGAAAAGGTGGACCAACATTGATTGCTGGCTCCTAAAATGAAGTAAAGGCACCAAAATAACGTAAAGGTAACAGAACAGGATAGCGTGGAACGAGGACTTCAAAAACACCATGGCCTCAAATAAACTGGTACTACAGGGTAACTACTTTTCCGTCACCCCCTAATAGAGATCTCAATATCCAGACAAGCGGGTAGTAAAGCCGTCAAGATTAGATGCCAGCTATTTATGAACACGTGGAGAAGTAGGAATGGAAAAGTGTAACGACGAAAAGAAGCCATAAGGTCAGAATCTATCTCAGTGCGTAACTCGCAGAGCTCAAGCAACTTACAAGACTAGGCCAATAACAGTGTGAGATGAATATATAGACCAAGGGAACAATGTATAATACAACATATGAAAGACTCTAAGAACGAACAAAGATTAGAGTAATAAAAAAATAAGTAGTTCTCAAAAAAGTTGAATAAAAAAATAGAAAAAAAAAAATGTGAGCACTCAAAGATGCGTAATACCCCAAATACAAAAGCGACCATCACATATCAACTAAAAATAAAAAGATGAAATGGAAAAAAACTAATATAATCTATAAGGCTAGTTATAAATAAGTAGAGGTATAAATAAAGGGATAATAAAAAGATCCTGAGATACATATAGTCGATATTTAACATTATAACAAAATGAATTTCATAATCAGGAATGAACGAAAAGATAAAAAGAATAAAGAGGACGAGTAATAAACAATACCTAGGAAACACTACCCAATGATAGAAAAGAAGATCGAAACATCTCATAAACCGTATGAGCAGACCATACAGTCTCCGTATTTATTAAGTGATGTTAGGATAAATAGAATAAACAGATAATTAAATTAAATGCAAAGATATAAGGGATGACGTAAATAATATCATATAAAACTATATATAGTTGGCACTTTAACAATCTTAATACAGTCGATATATTATTACCGAATCAGTCACTTAGAGAAGACGGGTCAATTATACTAGAATATATGAAGAGGGCGTGATTACCATGAATTAATTTTGAACAGTCATAATTGCTAAAAAATAAAGTGAAATAATCGTCGATAACCTAAAATGTTCTGTTATGTAAAATGTGTTGTGTATAAGATCATTATAGTTATATTAATTAATAATAGTATTATAAGAAACTTTCACAGTTAAAATATATAACGAATGAAAATCAACTTTGATATATATAATTTATTATATTAACTAAAATATAGTATATTTTGGTATAAATTATGGATTGGGATTTATAAAAAAATGATATAATAAATTCTTTTTTAATATATTAAATAAGTGTTTTAATATATCTTTATATAAAATTGTGTGAAAAAAATCTGAAGGTGCTGTAGATATCAAAAAGTAAATAAAGTATTAATATAAGAAGAAGTAAGAATATAAGAGAATGTTATATAGAATATTAAACTTTATTATTTATCACTGTGAAAAAAGCATTGGTGATAAATATTTAGTAGAAAAGTATGATAAAATTTACGTGAGCCTTAAATGACAAAAAAAACATAAACATAAATACAAATAATTAATAACATCTCTAGCAATCTACAGTGCGTGACTGAAATAGACCTAGAACATATAATAGAGATTAAAGACTATAGATGAAAAAAGAATATATAAGGGAGATGATGAGAAATAAAATATACAGACTTATTGTACATATTGTATTAATATATAAGATTTATATATAGTTAAAAAATTCAGAAAGAAAAATATTCAGTAGCACTTTATAAAGATTAAGTCACCAAAATAATAACTATGATCTGGCTAAAAGTACAATGACTTGTTTTATGAATGATTTAAAAGTCAAAAAGGGTGCTTTGAGCGTACATTAAAATGGTATTATATATCTAAGCTACGTAGTGCTAAATCTAACATATAGGAATGTACATCATACTTATTCGGTTTGTATGAAAGTTAAAGAAGTGAAGCTAATAACTGTAAATCATCAACGCCTCTTTCTGTCTTATGATCACTGCTTCTTTTTTCTAATGATACGTAACCAAGCGGGTACTGAATATATAGAGTATACTCATACATATTGGATTGCCTATTACTAGAAGTAATGGTTTAACTATAAACCGATTATAAAAATAAACTTAGCATAGTCTGATATATTATTGTTACAAACTTTACGTTCATTTGAAACTCTTTGATAGATAAGGTACATGGATTCTAGGTGCTACCAATGTTCCTCAGTAACCCTTGCTGAAAATCTAATTACATTAAACTTGTGTACCATAGAAATTGACAGATCAAAGAAACCGTTCAGCATTAAGGACAAACGAATATACCTTCCCACCCTTATATCAAGATGCAATACAACATGAGAATGGCTAGGCTCAAAACAGTTAATCTGGAGTTATGTATGTTAAGATTTAGACTAAAATAACCAAACGATTCGGGGACTCATTATGAGTGGAAATCTCTAAACCGAGATCTCAATACACCAGATATATGGCTTAATGGACTATTGTTTCTAATACGGACATTAAGTAAAGATTAGACTTAATATCTGATAACTAAATACTCAAGATACGTAATGCCTAAGGCAATTTGAAGGAAGCTTTACTTTATGGCTTCTGGTTTAGCAGAGAAAGTCTAACCATTGATGTAAAGATAAGATAAATGGATGAAGATATTAAATTAGTGAGAGTAGGTATAAGTGAAATATAATGAAATAGGATATAATAGAGTAAATTTGAATATATATTTAGATTAAGTTAATATAATTTAAATAAGTAAACCCCCTCCTTGATTAAGGCCCTGCCCGGTGGTGAGTGGTGACATTCTGCAAAAAAAACAAATTTAATTAATAAAATAAGTAAAAAGAGAACTATTATCTTCCAATTAACAGTCGTTAAATTATAAAATTAGGAGATCCCGTGAGAATGTCCTATGAAGTCGAAATTAGTCATTCGCAGCCTACTGATTTGAGTAGACAAACCCTTGATGACATATGTGGTGAATCCATGAACTATTACCTCTCACATAGGCGGTTATTAATTAGTATCTGTCATAGATGAAGTCATTGAACTGGTATTTGGATTCTATTTTAAAATTATAGATAAATTTTCTTGAACCCAAGGACGAAATGTTTTAGAGCAATTTAATAAATAGATTAAAATTAGTGAATCATGTCAAGTAAGGCATTATACAATATAGACAAGACCTCCAACCTTTTCTCCGCCTTATTTTAAAACGTTTTATAGTATTAGTTACCTTTGAACTCATACCTATGTTGTTTCTCATAATTAGACAATCCTACCTCTTTGTATAACTCTCTAACTAAAAAGCAAGTGTTAGTAGTAAAGTTATAGGAAAGCATTTTGACTAGTAACATCTGTTTTATTAATTGATTTACATAAATAATAGGTGATTATTCTTTGACCTTCTTATATATACGTATATCACTCATTTATTTGTTGGAGGACTTTTGAACACAGTTTTTACTTGACAAGGTGGAATCCGCATGCGGAAGGAGTTGCATTTTATCAAACTACTGACTAGTCTCTGTCATGACTTCATTCTCTCTCGTACATTGCGTACTCTCTCATCCTCTCCTAATCCTCTCTAATCTCTACTCTCTTATCTAGCTACTTTACTGTCCTTTACTTATTCATCCGTGATACCTACTCGTATCTTCTCTCTTCATCTCTCTATCTCTCAATCCTTCCTATTCTGACTCGATTTCATTTCTTCAATTATCAATTTTTCAGAGTAGTATTCTCTATCTCGCTCTTCTCTATTACTTTCAATTTCCCTTCTACATGTATGCATCTGCATATCTTACTGCTGCTCTCCCTTCTCTCTCTCATACTCATCTCCTCTTCTCTCCTCTCTCTCTTTCTACCCTCTCTCTCTACTTCTCTCATTCTCTCATCTTCCTACTCTCTCTCTTTCTCTTCTCTCTCTTCTCTCTCTCAGATTACTATCTTTCTTCTCGTGATAGCTTTAGAGACTTACTGAGACTGAGCTCGTCTTACTCTGACTCGATCCTCTTCTCTCTTACTCTCTCTTCTCTCCATATCATCTCTCTATTCTTCTACTATCTCTAGCTGACTCTTCTCAATCTACATCTCATCGATCTCTCTCTATCTCCTCTTCATCTGAACTCTCTCCTCTAATATACGATCTATCTCTCGGTACGTACGGCGTACGACTACGTCGCCTCCCATGCGACCGGTACCTCCTCTTCTCTGAAGGTGCCAAATCAAAGTCGTGTCAAGGTTCAAAAAGGTTGGCTGTAACTGGCTAGTGGCTCTCTATCGTAATACATCTCTGGCTTCAGGTGCGGTCTCTGCGCTCCTGTGGGCTTCTCTCCATTTCTATCGCTCCTCATACCTTGCTTCCACATAAGCTCATCGTCGTTTACAAATGTGTAACTCAACATCTTCGTGCTACGCTCCTCTCTCTCCACCTTGAACGCTTTCCTCTCTTGGCTCACGTGTGTCTACGCCCTCTCTCAACCTAAGGCATCAATTCTCTTCTCTCTCTCTTCTCTCTCCGCCCGCAATACTCTCTCCTCTCTCTCCTCATCTGCTTCTCTCTACTCTCCTCGATACACTTTTACTCAGTTATCTCTCTCGATATCTATCGGAATTACTTCCTTGAGGTATATTCTGTGCACAGTGTTATAAGAAGACTATTAGAAGAACTCATACTGCTTTATTACTGAACTTCAACAATATAGTGACTCTCTCTTGATTGATTATAAATACATTCTCTCCTTCACCATCTACTCTTGTGACCAATCATCAGAACACTAAGCTAACTTAAGTTCTAGACTTTAATATTTAATTTTATATGCTCATCTTGCATGCTTGTTCCCATATATATATATATCACAGAATATTTCTTCTTCAAGTGTTTCTATAGTGTATATAGATATATAAAATCGTTCTTTTTTAAGGACGTGTTATAACAGAACAATTTTTCATACACCTTTATGTGCATGGTGGGTGGATATCTCTTGAGTGTGACGGGCTTGATGTGGTGGGTGAGTCAGTCGTGATGTTGATACCAGACGGGCGGTGGTATCCATGTACAAATCATTTTTTGAACGGAACCATAGGATCGTTGCTTAACGATTTTCCTACCTCTTCTGGGGCTTTCTTAATTGTGAGGGACTTTGAACTCTCCTTTTCCACCAAAGATGTAACTTGAATAAACATAAGTGGTTAAAGGTAAGTTATTATAAGTAGATACGACCAGTGTAAAAGGGCACCTGATATAATCCCTAAATTGCATAGTATTATTATATATAATAATATATCATAAATATATAATATTGTATATCTTATATTCTTATATCCTCGATATATATATAACTCGAGATATGATACAGATTAACTAGTAGACTATATACTATTGATAATACGATATATCGTATCTATAAGATAGATATAGAGGATATATATTATATCTATATATTATATATTATTAAGCATTCTAATGATATATAATATAGTATATATTAGATAATAATATATGTATATTTGCGTGGTGAGAAATAACTAAAAATACTCAATAACGCTCATCTACCTTTTTTTTATGGTAATAAGATATTTCTTATATCCTTCGCTCTATTATTTGTATCGGAGGACACAAAGGATAAAAGAGGCTTACATAACAGAGGTACGAAGATACAATTTACACTCTAGACAGAGAAAAGACGAGGAGGAAACAAAGAAAAAAAAGTATAGTATCAATCTATTTATGCCTCTACCAAGGCACGTGTGATGGATACTTGGCTCTCTCTCGCCAGACTCCCTCCGAGGAAGTAGTTACTCGTCTATTCTATAAGTACGAAAGAAAGCAGAAGGTCAAAAGGGTAAGCTTTGCAAGCTGTAATTTCTCGCTCGGTCTTCTCGGTCAGGGGGTCTCTCGCGCAGAGTGCAAAAGAGCAACAGATATTCTTCCTCATATATAACCAGAATCATAAGCTGCTTTTCGTTTCTTGTATTCTCTCCATTGTTCTTCTCTGTTCCTCGATGTACACCCACTCCCCCCTCCACTCTCCCCGCTCCATACACTTCGCATATAAGTGACAAGAAAAATACAGGAGGTCTGCACCCTTCTCCCCTGTGCTCATCGACCAAATACTCAGCGTCATCTAAATCTCAGACGTGTTTTCCAAACAATTCTGTTGTTTCGAAACATTCAACATCTATTTTTGTGTAACATTTAAGGCTTATTTACACCTCCTTCTAACGATCTAAAAAGGCTTAGAACAAACAGATTTATCCAGCTTACTCAAATGAACTTCTTAGACAACAAATACACGAATCTCGTCAATATTGACAACTACATCCATATGTATCTTTAAATTCCCACCTATATACATTCATAGGAACAATAACGCGCCTAACTCATCATTGAGAACAACTCTTGTTACGACCCGTAATTCTCCTTTTAGCTCCCGCTCTTCGGAATACCCAACACTTAACTTCGCAGTATTTTACCTTTTAGGCTATTTTATAGTTCCTTATCCTTCATAATCCTCATTCCCTTCTTTCCTGTCTTATTACGCCGTCTCTTATACCTTCTCATATCTCCCCATTCCCTACAAAATTAACCCTAATTTTCTCAAACCTGAACACCGTTCCGTTATCCATTAACAACCCTTCCATTGGTCCTCTTTCGCTTATTATTATTCATAGTTTTAAAGATAATATTTCCCACCCTTTCATCTAGTCATCTTCTTCATATCACCATACAATCTCTCCTTTAGAGTCCACTCAACAATTGACCGATAATACGAATCTCCCTTTCGAATCTATGGTTACGTCTCAACGCCTCTCTCTGCCAACTATCTCTAACAACTATTCTCCGCTTCCTATCGCTTTCTTTTCTTTCTGTGAGCCGCCTAGATCGAACCTGACACTCTATGCTATCTTTTCATACATTTTATTTACATCCTTTCCCTCACTGTCAGGTCTACCAGTCTTGCACAGATATACGTCCTTCCACCCTTCTCTTTACTACCTTACCTCTGTCTCCTCTTCGATCTTTCCATTTGTTTCTTAACCACTACAAATGATATGCAAAACTTCCCTTACAATTACCTACTCCTCTCCTACTCTGTTGAGACAATCCGCCTGTTGTCGACTTTTACGAATTTTATAGTCAACTCTATCCCGTTCATCCATCCACCTTCTTCATATCCAATCTCCTCTTAATTCATAACTCCGCCGATACCCTATTTATTCTCCCTACCTTCTTTCATTGTTTTTCAATCTATTCACTACTGTCGAAAATTCCATTCTAAGTTCAATCATTTCCATTCCCCATTTCAGTCCCATATTCAACCTTCCTTTACCACTGCTTCTAGTTCAGCACCATTATACTCTATTCATCCTTTTCCTGATTCCCAATACGGCCTCCCCAAATTCCCCACTTTAATACCACTCCCAAGCCAAACTTCGCTCTTGTACGAAAAGCAAATACCTTGCTTATTCACTTATCCCACCATTTTACTGGACCTAACATCCTTCTTTAAATACAGGCACTTCAAAAATGTTAAAAGTAAATTTTTTTGTCTAAATCTGCAGTTTTCAATGTTTCACTCCAATTTTTAATGACGGCTCTAAAACAGATGACATAGGCTCATTGGTTAATTTTCAAGACCACAACCTCTCCCATGCCTTCCCCATTCATGCTTCAATTTTTTCTCTAGAATATATGGCTATTTTGATTGCCCTTTCTCAAATTTTATTCATTAGTCAAGAAAACCTTTATGTCATTCATTTGGATCAGTTCTGCATCTTGCATGCTGTCAAACCTTCTAATCTAAATACACAATGGATTCCGCTGTACACTTTCTCTGGCTTGCCCACTATTGCAAGAAACAAATTACATTCTGTTAGACCACCTCTCACGTAGGGATGACTTGCAGAGAGGCCAGATTTGTCTTTTCCTCATTCCATAGCTCCGTGGCTGTTCTAGTTACCTTCCATAATTGTCCTTCGTCAATTGATAATAAAACTACCGGTATTACTGGCAGGAGTTCTGATCGAGTGATCGGCAAAGACAAAACTTTAAAATATGAAGCTAAAGAATGGTGTATCGTCTGCCTCTCACCTTCGAAATAGCTTGCAGCAAGTGATCTTCGCAAGTCTTCTCATTGGCAACACCAATATTATGAAGAGCCAATACATGTCATTAATCGTACTATACTGGACTCCATTCACCATCAAAATTTTCCTAAATTACGGTGCACATCATCTTATAAAATGCTCTTTCATATCTTGTCTGATTAGCCCCATTTTGATAAAAGCGCAAAATTTTCTTTTCTTTAGGAGTTGTATACTGAGCGATTCTACTAAAGGTAATATAAATTCTCAGGAAAATTTATTAAAAGGGGAAATTATAAGGGATTCACTACCAAACAATTTGATAAAAGCGCAAAATTTTCTTTTCTTTAGGAGTTGTATATCCTGAATGATATCAGAGCATCCTGCTACGGTAGCGATTAATATTCGTTAAGCATTTCCAAAATGGCAATGCAAATGCCAAGGCTCTGTTACCAAAATAGTATAGACAGTATCACAGATGTATTAAGTTGGTACATAGCCACGCTCATGCACTATACACTTTTTTTCTAGTTCATGCCAAAGATATTAAATCTTTCTGTTACTTCGCCCTACCAACACACAAAGGGCAAATTCTCTCTGACCCTTAAGCATGCTCTTTGATGGATTCCCTGCCAGTGGTCACCGCTAAATGAAATGCTTTTATCACAAACTCCACAAACGAAAGAGCTCAGGACCTAACGCTGATTAGTTCCACTATACACAACCCAGTTCCCTTTCTGAGCTCTACTTCACAATTCCTACTCATTCTCCTCCTCTGACATTTCCACTCCATCTAAATCCTCAGGCATTCCTTTGCACACCTTGAGTGCACATCCTAAATACCTAATCTCCGCAAGTTTTATCTTAACACTTATCAATTCTCGCAAAACAGAATCGACTCATTACTCTCAACACAACCACAACCTGTCGAAACCTCTTCCTCAAAGTTCTTTCGACATACCTACTTTCTCCAAATAATTCATCTCATGCACTACTCCCGCACTCTGACACACCTAAGAATCTTTCCATTTAGACTCCTCACCTTCCTTTTCTCCAAACAACAACAAAACTATCCACTACTATCTCTTTGACAAATTCATCATAGTTCTTAACCACATTCTACACTTCCGCATTAATCTTTCTCCATCTCATCACACTGAAGACTATACACTCTTAAATAAAGTCAATTACCTTCAACCAGTTACGACTGAGACACATTACCGATACATTTAACTATAGAACATAACTTCTGCTCAAATTTAGAAAACTTTCCCAAGTAGCAATACCCCGTATTCCATCAATACAAAAACACTCACACCCATCCTCATACTCAACTACAACTCGATACACCGAATCTCATAATATCAAACCGGAATACTTTATACTAACCAACCTATCTAAACACTTCCCTTCTGGTAAGCTCTTTCTTTCCCCTCACAACAGATAATTTAGTAGACATATCACTAAGCACCTTTTAGACTCTAAAAAACAACACAAATATAAAAAATTTTTCCTCTCCATCCCCACCAGCCAGTCCCCATATATATTTCATGCTTTCTTGAAGAAAAATAAACAAACGAACAATCATCATCTTAGCATGCAACTTTAGAAACATGTGCCTCACACGTGTCTCAATAACAACTTGCTCCTCAGTCTTCAAGTGAAGTTAGTATACCCTAATTTTCGGGTTCTCGGAATAAATGTCACTCTACTAAGACTATAATTTCATTCCAATTTTTTCAATACTCAATCAAGATAGATTTGGCCACAACAAATTTTCAAATCCCTTCAAAGAGCGTCAAGTATTTTCATTAAGCACGATTATCAAACCACATCCTTTTCTAGTATCAGTATTTCTCTAATACAAACAAAAACAAAAACACAACCAAATCACAGAAACTTAAAGTGCAAACAAGCTTTAATTAACCGCTATTCACACCACTACATCTTAACACCTTATTAAAACCTCAACTTGAACACTCGGTAACTCTCTGCTACAAAGACACCTTTGATCACGCACTCACACCTAGTAATTCTCATCTATACTCAACTTTGGAATAACCATTATTCTAAAACTAAACTCTTCTACTGTTCGTTGTCCCACCCTAACGGATGTTATAGCGGGTCTAACCCCCCTACTACCACTTGTTTTTAACCATCTATCTGAAACCTAAAAACTAATACAAATAAAGGTAGCGGGACTCGTTTCCAAACATTCTAAATTTTATCTTTGGTATCCTTTTCGTTTGCCCCATTACAAACGGTAAACTATAATGTTTGGCAACTATTTTCAATTCTGAAACAGGAGCAACACCATAGCTTCCACCATCCACCATTGCAACTATATACCTGTATACCTTTATAATTACCCTAGTGGGCTATAATTCATTTAAAGTTGCAACAAACCTTACTTTTCTCTTATTCCTTCTCCTATAGTGGCATCCATTTTTCTTTGCCATAGAACACGCGCAACCATCACAAGTTGATATCAACCTACGTGCTTTATTAACTAGCTCATCCCTCAAGAGCTGTACACACTAATATTCAGACAAATACTTATCTTCAAATATTACCTCACCAAATATCAATAGTCTTTCACAAAACCAGTCTGCCCGACTTTTCTCAAAGGGATCTACATCTTCCCTGAACACGTCAATATAAACCATGATTTCCTCCCAAATGTAACTTCCCTTTAAAAGTTTCATCAAGTTAGAAAGTTTAACCACCCCCCTACACTCTCAATTGGAGACACCCGTAAAGATTATACTACATTCACCTCTACAAACCCCATAATATCAATATACACACACCACAACTCTTAACTCCTTGTCCCAGCTCCTCCCCTCGCTGCATTCTGTTGTAGGCCAACGCCAATTTTGGGACCAACTTTACTAAGAACATCAATATGTTTATTTAATAAATTCCGTCCACCCTGGTCTATAGTCGTCTGCAACTACCCACCTTTCCAGCATCCGGAACTCAAATACTTGTAGTACTCAAAAGGCGCAAGGGAACGATAAATGCAGGCCGTGAAACCAAACACCAGCGCCAACCACTTTACCCTGCATACTGGAAAGGATACTTATTCGCACTCTCATGTAACAACGTTACATAAGTAATTAAAACGCCATCATTTCGTTTGCTCCGCGCGGCAGGCAGATACTCTTTACCATAATAACTTCATGGTAAAGCTCTAATAGGAAAGTTAAAAATAATTTTCATCTTTTTTATTTCTTTCCTAGCATCCCCCTTTTCTTTTTTTTCCAGTTACTTAAAAATTTCGACCTTATCCATTTTTTTAATGGCGCTGATTTATTTAGCCAATGCAACGTTTTCCCCTTTTGAAAAGGAGAAAACAAACCCCGTTCACATCATCACCCCTCTCCAACTCCCACCCCCACTCACCATTCCATACATCGTTTAAGTTGCCAAGTACCCTACTATTTTTTTGTCTTTTTTCGAATTTTAATTGATTTCTCTTATAACCTTTATTTTCATCCTTCTTGAAATTACTCTTCCCAAAACACATCTACCTTTATATATATATAATAATAGTTCTTTGTAGTTTTTTTTTTGGTGGTTAAAAACGCATTTCTTGCATAATGAACTAAAAACACTTGCTTCACTTATAATCTAAGAAGCCCGCCCCCTGCATCCCCTACTTCTCCCTCTCACTGCGTTTATCATTTCGCGCTGAAACGCATGAATCTCCAGCGATAATTTATTTTACCTCTTGCTGTGACTTCCATTCACCTCAACGTTTGTGAGTGAGGATCCACAAGCTGCGTTTCTTTTAAATACTTTTCTGGCACGTGCGCGCATTTGATTATAAAATAAAGCTGATCGAGTCAAGATTGCGCATTATTAACCTAAAGGCCTTAACTATTAATTACTCAACTCCGACCGGAAAAAGTTTGAGTAAATATATTAATAATTACTACTATATTACTGCTATACTACCTATATACTATAATATATATATATTTATAATATATATTATATACTTAACTATAATATTATATATATATTATATATATATATATATATATATATAACTAATATATATATATATATAATCTTCACTGGGTTGATTTTTACTAATTTTTTTTTATATGAAGGTAGAAGCAGCACACACTCGGCAGCGACTGGAAGTATGGTGGATTCTCCATTAGGGCTCTTATGGTGTGATAGCAGTTTTCCTCCCATGATATTCCCAGTGCCTTTCCATGGTTGGCCTTTCTCTTTGCATTCCTATACAAAGGCACTCCCTTCAGCCAAACAAATCTCACCATACTTACCTGACGTCTTACAATATCCAATGGCTGCTGGGGGAAGAAGAAATATCCCCACAGATGTCATGTCTCTGTATGTCACTAGAAGGCGCACGATCTCCGAAGGGACAACCTGGTAAGTCTTGGGTTAGCGCTCCTGCCCCACCACCTACTGGTATCTCTGGTCGCTGAGGTAGGCTCTAACTCCGCAGGCCACGACCATGGTCGTGATCGCAGTAAGGCAGACCATTTACCGTTCCGTTTCCGGGTACAAATGTACTGGTTCGATAGATTATTGTGTATCAATTTGGTAAAATGTCCAGCAGACGCGTAATTAAATGGTTTCGGAGGAGAGAGGGGAATGCATGGATGTCATTTCAGAAAAGGGTAAAAATTTGATTTTCTCGACTGTAACTAAAACAAAGATGAAAGAAAATGGTGAAGATGAGTGGTGTGGTGCGAAATGTGTGTGTGCTGGAGTGGAGAAGGAATGAGAGGGAATAATTTGTTGCGGCATTCCATCTTGATGAGGGACAGGGGCACACATGTGGCACACACGAGCTATGGTGGAATTTGTTTGTGCGAGTAAATAGAAGAATTCTATAAGGTCAGAAAAAGGTTAGAAAAGGTCAAAAGGTCATGTGTGGTTGTAACAATATGGTCCATCCGAGGTGCATGTTGAGTGAGAGTGCGACTTCTGGATAATCATGAATGACGTTTTTAGTATGGGGGTGAGTGGGAGCTTCAAACGATTGATTGTGTGGACGACATGTAGGAATGCGTTGAGACTTATTGTGATCAGTTATAAAGCGGATGGTATAACAGGAAAATTTGTGGGTGACGGGAGAAAATGAGAATGATGGAGGGTGATCAATTTCTATGACGAAAGAGGTATGTGTGTAATTAATACTTTCTTCAATACACACAGAGTATTCAAAGTATACTCTCAGAATTGGTGTAAGTAGATTATATGGTTTCAAAGTGAAAAGCATGATTGATTTTGTGCTGGTAAAGAAGGAGATGTAGAAGTATGTGATGGATGTTATAATCAGTGATGGGGGATGGGGGATAGGAATTATCAGCCACTCATTTATGCTTGGTTAGTATGTAAGCATTAAGTTAGTGGGCAGATTGGATGACGAGAGGGAAAAGTCACAGGAAGCGAAGTGGACAGACCCTTAAGTAGTGAGGAAGTTAAGTGACCAACACAATGCTAAACGTAAGAAACAAGTAATTTAAGAGCACTTGAATGTGAATCAGTTGAATTGAAACAAGAATGAAACTGAACAAATCTGGGCACAAATGAAGGAAACCTTTGTTAATAGTGCAAGAAAAATATGTGGATGTGCAAAGGTAGGAAGTAAAAATGTCAATATTGAGTAGTGGAAGGAAAAAGTGATGCAGTGATCAAAAGTTAAAAGGCGTGGTTGAATGTGCTAAAATAAAATGATGATGTTTCAAACGAAAGGTGTATGGAAATATATAAAGAGGACAAAGGATGATTAAAGGTTGTCTTCGTAGGAGGAAAAAAAATGAGTAAATGAACAATTTGAAAGAAGGATGAATGAAAACTTACAAGGGAATAGGAAGTTATTCTGGAAGGAAGTGTAAAAAGTTAAAAGTTAAAGAGAAATCTTCATAGAATAATGAATAAGGATGGTATTTCGTGACTGATGAAGTGGATGTGAGGAGAGTATGAGGAAGCACTTTGAAATCTGCATAATATTGGCAGTAATAGGAAGGTGATAGTGAATGTGTGTAGGTTTGATAGTGTAAGAAGAAATAGGCATTTTGGGGATGAGGTAATTAGTAGGAAGGAAGTTGAAGAATTGTAAGAAAATCTGCAGGTATAAATGGAATTACTGGTGAAATGATCAAGAATGGAGACCGTATTGTGGTTGACTGGATATGGAAGTTGTGTAACAAAACCTTTGTGGAATTTTCAGTTGGAAGGATTGGAGGAGAACAATGATAGTACCCTTATATAAGAGAAAGGGAAAAAAGGGGAACTGTAAAAACTAAGGGGAAATTAGCTTATCGAGTGATGTAAGGAAGGAATATGCTGGTATTTTGGTAGAAAGAGTATGTTGAGTGACTGAGAGACTAGCTGATGAAGAACAAGGTGCACTTAGTCATGATAAAGGATGTGTAGATAAAATTTTTACATTGAAAAAAATGAGAGTATAAATTGTATTTAGGTTTTATAGGCTTGCTACAGATGTATGACAGAATTAATTGGGGAAACTCTGTGGCAGTTGATTGTGATATATGTTGGTGGTGAAAGACTTCTGAATGGAATCAAAAGTATGTACGTTGATAGCGAAGCATATATAAGAATAAATGGAGTAGACAGTGCATGATTAAATATAAATACTAGCAGATATCCTGGTATTTTGGTTGAAAGGGTTAGTTGAGTAACTGAGGGACTGGCTATTGAAGAACAATGTGCGTTTAAAAGTGATAGAGAATGTGTAGATCAAATTTTTACATTGAAGCAAATGAGTGAGAAAATGAGAGAAGAGGAATAAATTGTATTTATGGATCATAGACTAGCTACGGCCATATGACTGGATTAACAGGGAAACTCTGTGGCAGGTGTTAGTGATACATGATGTACGTCGGTAGTATAAATATGTAAGAATAAATAGACTGGATAGTGAATGGTGTAATATAAATAGTGGGATAAGGCATGAATGTGTCGTCTTCATAACTATTTAATTTGTATATTGATGGAGTGATGAAAGAATTAATAGTAGGGGTGATAGAAGAGGGTGTTAGACTGATGGAAAATGGAAATAGGTGGAGAGTGACCTGCTTACTATAAGCCAATGATCTGGCTTTGTGTGGGGAATCTGAAAAAAGTTTGAGAGGAATGGTAGAGAGCGTTTGGCAGGCTCGTGTGTAAAGGTAGGGGGTTTTGTTACGTTAAATGTTATATGTATATAGTAGGTATATGGTGATGGTGATTGGTGTGAGGAGAGGTTCTGCTGTAGTATTCGTTGCTACGATAGGTTGATTCATTGGTAAAAATTGTTTCAGAGTTTGAAATATTTAGCCACATTAGTCTGTTGTGATGAAATAAAGAACGAAGATGCAGAAGAGGTTAAGGATATGTTGTGAATGGTATTGGAGTGGCTTGGTGCAATTAATCTCTTGGTGAATGCAAAAGGACAAAGTCTTGAGTGCACTAGGGATGCATGAGGATATGCTGTTGCCGATGTAGTAGCGAAGCTATGGTGTGGAATAAGAAGTCTGTTGTGCAGTTTGTTCAGATGGATAATCTTATGTGGTTGTTAGGCATGAGAAGAATTGGTAAAATAAGGAATGAACGTGTTAAGGAGTTGTGTGGTGTGAAGAAAGATGTGAATGAGAATAAATGAGTGTATTAAGATGGTTTGGTCATATGGAAAGAATGGATAATAGTGTGTTGGATAAGAGGATGAATAGTGGTGAGTGTGTTGGGAATCAGTCAGATGGAAGACCAAAGACATGTGGACTGAGTCAGCAAAGGAATGTCTGAAGGAAAAGAATGCAAGTAAGGAAGAAGTGAGAAAGAAAATGCATAAAAGGAGTGAATTGAGGGGTTTGGCTCAGGGGATGAACCCTTACATTGATGAGATACCACAGTTGCAGTGTTGTGAAACCCTTGGGTGGATTTTTGGCTGTGACAAACTCACACATAAAGGATATGAGAGGATGGTATAGGGGAGGGGGGTGTCCTTTCGACTTGCATAAAGTTTTTTTTCTTAATTATCATGTTTTCAGAGTATGTTGCATACCTCATCTCCAATCTGGCACAAGGAGGAAGATAAAGAAGAAATTTATATATATATATATATATATATATATATATATACTATATATATATATATATTATACTAAGTATATATATAATATGTATATATAATATATTAACTTATAAATATATAGTGTTCAAAATACAAAATATTCCTTTATATATATATATATATTATATATAGTATAATTATATATATTATATTAATTATATATATATATATAAAGATTATATTATTATATATATATATATTATTACATAATATATATTATTATATATATATACGGTATATACTATTATATATACTATAATATAATATATATATATATATATATATATATATAATATATATATATATATATATAACAGCTAGTTTAGTTTACCTCTATTAACATCTCAGGAGAAATTTTTTCTCAAACTCTATCTTTTTCTTTTATCTGATCTACGTAAACAGGTGATTGCCGAAACAACACTTGCAAGTTTATCTTGAGTGTTTTTTCATCCTATTCAAAGTATAAATAGTTACCAAAATAAAATATAATTTTATTTAAAAGTTCTAGTTGGCTGTAAATTTGTAAAACCTACTTCAAATATATAATATATATATATATATATTATAAATATATATATAATTTTAGTTTAACATTAAAAATATAAAATATAAAATATCCTGTTAAGAAAAGTAAACATAATTATTAAAGGGTTACATCTAAAAGATAAAAAAAAGCTTAATATTATTATTAATACTATATAATATAATATAATATTATATTATACTACTCAATTTCCGTATATAATTATAATACTATATATAACTATATATATTATATAGTATATTTATATATACCCGTATAATATATATATATATTTATATAATATTATATATATAATTATAATATCTATTATATACCTATTATATTAATTTTTTTTTTTTACACTATATATATATATATATATTAATTTATACTATATTAATTATAATATATATAATAAATACTTATGATACAAACAATATTGGTGGATACATAAACTATAATATATACTATACCTTATATATAATAATATATATTTATATATATATATATATATTATATAATACCTACTATAGGCCTATATTATAACTAAATATATAACTATACTTATTATTATATATATTTAGTATTTACCCTTTAATTTTCCAGCAGTGGTGTTACTTTTATTTATTCTTGACACGGCTGTTAATCCTAAATGTAGCACTGATTGGGTCGCCTCATTTTGAGCATGCAGTCAATAATTACAGGTCTTTTTTTATATTTTTATATTTTTCAGATTCGTTACAAATGAGAAAATAATTTGCATAAAGAAAAATGTGAACATAACTCCAGGATATGAAACAATGCTGATAGAGTGTAGGTTTTAACTTTTTAACCTTTTGTAGAGAAAAAAATACGTAAATAAGTTCTTTAATATCAGGTAATTTCGCTTAAATCTCGGAAATCGAATATTAAGGAGTTATATATACAATTCTCTAATATTTTTTAATCTCTTAACATCATCTATTCACTACAAATAAATTTATAGATAACTTGGGTTCGAAAGGACGGTATTACTACTATATATATGATACCCTGAACTATATATAGGTACTATAATACCATTACTATATATATATATATATATAATATATATATATATATATATATATATATTACTATAAGATTTTTTGCATTTTCATGAAAAAGATGAGAAACTAGGTTTAGATCTCTGAAGACGTCGTTGCCATAGGAATATCTTCAAGAACGCTTTCATTGCATCATAAAACTTGAGAATATTTTTTTTGTCCTTGTAGGTTCAAATTTAGAACGTTAAGAGTTTCAAAGAAGTTAGCTAAATATGCCAAATTATATAAAAATTTCTCTTCTGTGAATTTGATGTCCAGATTATCAAATATTACTCAATCTTTGGCATCCAAACAGAACAACCTACCAAGCATGTTACCTTTAGAAAGTCAGCTGACTTCTGTGTGGTTATTGAGAGTTTTATGGTAGAAATGGTAAAACAGGGTGCAGCAAATGTGGCTTTCACCATGGTGTAGCAAAATTTATCAAACTTAATAGAGGCCTAACATTTAAGTCATATTCCATATGCGTAATTCTTATACCAATATATCCTAGCAGGCTGATTTGTTAGCGATACTTTAAGTACAAATTTGCTCGCCTTTCCGCCCGTTTTTTTTGGGGGAATCAATAATGTTTCACCATTGCAAAGGAATCGAAAAATTGTTGTTAAAAACTCGAAGCAAATGGTTCATTTTACGTGGAGTGTATTATTTAAGGAAGCCGAAATATTTGCAGATAAAAATTTTAGGTTGTATAATGATACATACTAAAGTTGGGTTTGACTTAAAAAAAAATTCTAGTTGTGAAATATTTTAATAACAATTTTAATAGGCTTTTCCAAAATAAATTTTTTTTTCGCTCATTTCTCCGTGTTCTTATTTACCAGGGTCTTTTTTTATACAAAAATTCAGTAACTTTAAACCTAATATAACTGAAACTGCATTGTTGAAGAATCTCTTCAAGATGTATACATTATACTACTACCATAGATGTTCCTTCAACCTGCATATTGACTCTGTATTTGTTGTTTAAGAATATAATCATCAAAAATGCAAACACCGCCGTGATAAAAAGATTTTAAGGTGTGTTATTGCGGGGGGGGGGGGCGCGGCTAGCATTATCATAGTTTTTTCATTTATTATAATTATATTATAACATTGCATTATAGATAAGGTGGTCATTTATCACAAATCTTTTAAAGACGTGAAAACCATATTATAAAAATTATAAGTAAATAACTTACACCTATTAGTCAAAAAATGGGAAAAGTGGAAAAAGTTTTTTTTTTTTTTTTTTGCCAAAAAAATTCTAAGGACCTAGTGAATCGCGTAGCAATTAAGCATATCAGAATTTGTGACTAGCATGCATTATGCGAAGTACTATTTTTAACATTCCATGTAAAAATTAAAATAATTAAGCATTATTTTATATGTTATTAAGTTTATTTCAATTCAGGGTAATAATCGCCGTCGGCGTCGCGCGAAAGCCCCGCCCGTCAGATAAACTTGTAAAAAAATGTCCCATTTTTTTTTAGTTTTCAATTATATTTTGCTTCTAATCTTTTATGCTAGGAGTAGACTATAGACATTTGTTATATAAGTTTTCTATGTCCTTATATCTTGCTTCATATTCTCAGGTGTAATGGATAAAAAAAAAGTTCACGTGAATTGTGCGCTACATACTCAGATAAAAAAAAAAAAAAAGGCCTATTTTGTAAAAGTGCAATTATTATTAATAGCTTACATTAAAAAATCATTAAATGCTATTGCTCATATTTAAATTATAATGCTAGAAAAAATTTTCGTCAAAAGTTCGATGTGAATATGTTGCCCGTACATATGCCGCCTACTCGAATATTTATAAGTGGTGCCAATTTTGTTAAAAGTTGATAATATATTATTATTATTATGTAGAAATTATTAAAAATTATTGTCATATTTCTTTTTTCAATGCTTTATTTAGCATAAAAAAATGAAAAAAAATTTCAAAATTTTTGTAAAAAATTAACGTTTGCAAAATGTTAATAAAATTAAACTAGACTTGTGTTTTCAATCCAAATAACATTTAACTTTGTTTACATTCGTCTATTTTAACATTTAAATTATAATATATAATCAATATAAAACAATAATACAAAAAGAAATAATATTTAATGTACTTTTATGCGCCACTGACCGGTTTTTCCGAATTCAATTTTTTAAATTGAATTTTCAAAAAAAATTTTAAAATATCTTTTCTCAGCCATATTTTATTATTTTCATTATTCTAAAACATTAAGGAACTCTAAAATGTTGAGAAAAAACATATTTAGCCTATAGATGCTACTTAAAATTTATGATTTTTCATGATTCATTAAAAACATAACGCAGATTTTTGACGATTCCCCCATTTTACAGGTATATATATATATATAATAATATAGTATTATAATTATATATATTATCATCATCAATATCCTAATTATATATAATATATATATTATTATATATATATATACTATATATATATATATATATATATATAGTATAATATAAAAAACAAACGCCTAGCACACAACCATTTTTTTAGATAAACGAGCGTCCGTATATATTTTTCTTATTTACATTGAAATGGTAAGAGCGACACAAGCACACTTCAAAACGTGTAGCTTACGCATAACATGAATTATATGTCACGCTTTACTGTGCCTCCACCTTGTAAACTGCCTGGCAGATCCTGCTAGATATCATACTATAGTTGAGCTGAAAAATATTGCTATGAGTAATATATATATATAATATTATAATAATATATATATATATATATATATATATAATATATATATATATATATATATATATATAATAATATATAATAATAGCTATATATATATATATATATATATATGCTTAAATGCCATGCACCATAACGTACCTCAATAGATAATGTGGCTTAGATCCTCTTATTCCTTTTACATATGCATTGGTGCCACGGATAATGGCATAATTATGTTGGCATGCGTCATGAATCTCATTTAATTGTAGAGATGATAATTCTTGTAATTTCGGTAATATTATTTCTATTACTATCTTCTAGCGTTAAGCCGCCCAACATATAGTTTTTCTTGCTTCTTAGTTATCTTCAATCTCTCTTTAGCTCCTGCTTTCATATGATCTCTTTTCTCCTGCTTTCATACTATTCTTCTCATTCTTCTGTTATATTCGGGCGCGGATGTCTTGTCTACTGATGATCTTAAATAACTAGTATTAATTCTTTTCATTAAACAAATAATTTAATGCCTCGCCTGAACTAGAGCAGCCCCCCCCCGTGGGGGGGGGGGGGGGGGCATGCAACTCTTAATATTAATTTACTTTAAAAATATTCTATTTATTCATTTATATTCATTTATTCTACAATTTCTGCAAACAATTAATATTAAAATATCATTAGTATTCTTATTATTATATATTTAATAATCACTAATCCCACCTAGACCTTTATATATACTTCATTTTTTTCTTACCCTTACTCACATAGCAATATAATAATAATTATAAAACATAACTATTTTTTTCATTTTTCCTTTTTTTTCTATTCTATTTTTTCTTTTTCTTCTTATTCTTTTTATTCCATTGCTATATATGTCTTGCTCTAATATGTAATGTGTATGTCTTCATATTACGTTGTATAAACATATTTCATGTATATTTTCTATTCTTTACACCCTTCTTTTGTGAGAGGGAGGGTGTGAAGAGCAACAAGTGATGCATTTCTTCTATTCCTTTTTCTCGATTATATCTTTGATATAGGCCATAACATCTATATCTAGCTACTTTTATTTATTGTTACTGCCGCAAGTGCAGTTGCTATGCCGCTTTTCATGGCTTATGACAATCTGTTCTCATCAATATGCCGCCTAAGCTTTTGCTTCAGTTATTTCTCCCACTAAAGCTATTCAGCATAGTATCCAAGCATACGGTCTGCCTCACCTAAACCAATGCCTCGCTTCTAGAGTGCCGCATCTCTCGCCACCCTCTCTGCCACTGCCATTTCCAACCTCATAGTTCATAGATGGCCCCTAAATCTACTGCCAATAAAAATAAAAAACAAGCGACTCCTGTGTATAAATCCATCTACTATACTTATTAGTACCATATTGTAGATTGATCATTTCCTCACGTTATTAAAGATTGCCATCTTTGAATAAGATTTCCTTTTTGATAAGCTTTAAATATTTTTCGAAATGATTATCTGGTTTATACCTTTTCTTTTACTTGTTCTATAATTTTTTATTACTTATTCCTAATTTTATTGGTTTCATTAAGCAAAATTTTTACTTCTTCACTTACATTGCTAGATATTCTTGGTCTGCGTTAGCTTGAGCTATACTAGTTTAATTGCTCCAGACCATTGATTCTGCTGATTACTTGCCTTTGATTCTTCTTTATTTAATACCCTCTCTTTCCTTATATCTTTTCATTTTATACGGTAGAGTACTTATCATTTTACATATACATAGGATATATACTAGCTCTAGCGATTCAATTTTCTCTATTTTGTGCATCACACATTCAATACCATGCTACAAAATTTTTCCTCCCCCCCATTTCACTCTACCTTTTCTATGTTCAATTTCCTTTTTAGTTCAGTAGAATTTTTTTGTCTTCAAACTCAGCTATATCCTCCATAGCAAATATCAGTCCACATGTATAGCCACAATGAGGCGCATAGCATCGGCCTGCTTTTTCTCCAATACACTTATAGTGGCTTCCAACTTAACTCTTCTGCATTCCTCCAAGCTTGATTTTTTTATGTCCATGATGCTTTCGTACCATATTCTCGCTGCGTCTTTTAAACCATACACAGTTTTCTTCAAACTTCCTAAAGGTAGTTTGTTGTGCTTTACTTGGCCGAGGTTTTAAATCACACATTTACTCTATATGGCGTTTCCCTTGCTCAATATTGCCTGTTTTAATATCCTAAATGTTTTGCCATTCCAATTTCTATTGTTTTCTGCAATTACAAGCAAGCACGACATTTTTAAATGATTCGTTGGCCACATGTCGGTGAATCAGTGCCCTTAAATCTCCTTGCTTCCTCAATACTCGAGCCAACAAGGCGGCCCTTTGCATTTTCTTCTTTTCTGTTTTTTTTTTGACTTTTCTGTGATGATCCATCTAGTCGTAATAGCTTTTTGATTCCTTTCTTGTACAGCCTCATACACTCCTTTCCTTTCTTTTTTCAGCTACTAAGTTCATCCATTTTGCTCTATGTATCTCTTCATTTCGAAATCTCCCAAACCATATTCGACCATCTATATGTTTTATATCCTGGAAATTTCTCAAATCTATCCATTCTACATTTCCAATGATCTAAATCTATTCATGTTCGTAGCTATCTGACCATTTTAGGCTAGCTGCTTTGTCCGGCTCTACTAGTTTATTCTTATTCTTATATTTTTCTTTTCTTTATGTCCACTATCTCATAAGACTCCCCCAATTTCCCTTCGAGCTACGTTTCTTGTTCTTTCCTCTTTCTGCATTTCAGCGTTCTGTTCAGATTCCGTAATTCGCTTAGGCTCTTCCATTGCCCTCTTCTTAGTATAACCACCTTACTTCTCGTCTCACTGTTCATCCGTCTCTGATCCAAAGTGGTGTTTTATTCAGACAAGTAGTATACATCTTGTACTTGCTTCTCTTTGATTTCTTCTTTCCCTTCTTCGAATATTCCTGTTTACGTTCTTATTCTCGTATTATGCACTCTAGACTACTTCGCATAAGAGGCTGCCTGCATGTTTTATACCTACTTGCCATTAATCACTGCAACATGGACTTCCGCAGCGACCTCTCCAACATTTCTCCTGATTTCTTTTATAATACACAAGATCTCTATTTTGCTTCTTTCAAATGATTGTATCTCTTATAGCGCTTGCGACAAGGCTTTGTTTAATACTATCTTTATACAGCCTCCTGCTTGTACGTGGATTATTCTTAGCCATTTTCTCTTACTGTAGTATTCTCCAAGAGTGCTGTCATATGCATTTTCATAATTCATCCATTAATTATTTCCTGCCTTGTTTATACTCTGCTGCATTAGTGTTAGTTTTTTTTCGAAAACTATTCATTACGGCCTGATACGTCCGTCTTTCGATCAATAGCCTAATCCTAGCTGCTATTTGTCCACATCAGTGCTATCTCCCAGTTTTTTGTAGTATCCTCTTTCAATTTCCTCACTCCATCCTTCACTAATCCCACCATCTTTCTCACATGTTCCATTAACTCAGGCGAATCTTGATGGAGCGGAGCCATTATGCCATGGATTACGTATCTCACGGGTTTGGCATTTTCTTTCCTCATTTTGGAATTTCCAATCCATTGTTCTTGATAAAATTTTTCCACGTAGTTCTGAGTACAGACAGCCACTTTACCATAAAGCGCTTTTACACACTGTCATTCCGGCTGATTGGCTTTTATCAAGCGCCTGCCTGACAATAGTTCGCCCTACACATCCACCATCGTTTTTATCGTCCGCAAGGTATTTTCCTAGTGCTCAAAGTCAAGTAGCCCACCACGTACATTAAAATGTTTTTGCCATAGGCCATTACCAACTATTGGCCCTAAGCGGGTGTTCTTTATATTTTATACAAGTATACACACTTGCCTACTATGCTCTATTATTTCTCTCCCAGGTCTTCTTTGCAATCTTGATAACTTTTCATTATCTTATATGCATCATTGCCCAAATTCCTATTAGTTTCCACTACTAGCATAGTCCGAATTGTAATGCAAATTATTTCTATTATCCCATTATTTCCTGTGCGTCCACCATTCCATGTCTATTCGAAGCCACATCTTGTGCGTGCTTCAAGTTTCTTTCATCTAATGTTACAATATTCAGATGTTTTTCATTCTTCCCTTTACATGGTATTATGTAGTCTGAAAAACGCTTCATTATAATTACTTCTTAATTTACCAAATTTAGATTTAACTCTAATTAAGCCATCAGAATCTAGAAAAACATTTAATTGATTAGTCAGATTAGTTGATTTTACAGCAAGAGGATTCAATAAATAATCATATGTATTCCTAAAATCTAAACATTTTCATGAAAATGCTTAAGTATATACACAGTTTTCACATAAACGAAAAGAAGCAAATCTATATAAACAAATAAAAAATAAAAAAAAAAAATAAAAATAAAAATAAAAAAAAATCTCATATCATTAAGAGGCGCCGATAATATAAAGAAATTTATTTGACTTTACTTACTTGCTAATAATGTAAGTATTAATATATTCAATTTGCAAATCCACCCTGCACATTTTTCCAATAGAAGAAAATTTATTTAGTGCTATGAATTGGTATACCATGATCAGAGAAATACTATTAATCTTGAAAGTTAAAAATGAATATGAATTAAGGCTTCGACATTCGTTT
>JABUQX010081584.1:32500-39467 GCA_015478945.1 Trachelipus rathkii
TCGGCCGGCCGCGCCTGTCTCCCTGGCAAGGGCAACTCTTATTAATGGTTTTCACGGCGGTGGGCACCGGGAAGTTTAACCAACACGGTAAGTCGCTAAAATAGATGTTTCCTTTACTATGGTCACGCCTCTTATAACCAGACCTCGACACTACTGGGGAAAATAAGAAACAAACACAATTTAAGACTATAATTCCAATTCAATTCCAACTGTTAACTTCACAATAAGAACCGCTAATTTGCGGGGAATCATGCGCTAAAAGAGCGATAAACGAATATTACAAACAAAGAAGATGGGAGTGCCAGTGATACCCCTGCAATGCCCACCCAAGGCGTCCCCAATTTCCCTCCTAACGACCCACTGCGATATTGCCGGGCCCACTCTTTTTAATGGGCAGAGTTCACAATAACTCCGCTACTCTCGCGTTGCCAATTGTGGGATGAATGTCAATGTTATCAATTCCGCGGGCAGTTTCCGCGGAAGTAGGCGCTCATGCACGCACTCGTTCTTCCGATAATTAGGAACAGTTTTTCGATGGTTTGCGAGATCCCTTAATAATTTGAAAAGAAATCCCGAGTAAACTTTGATGGAATCTCGTATTAGTTCTTTGAGAAATCCCAGAATATACTTTGAGAAATCCCGGATAAATTTTCAATGAAGAATCCCGTATTAGTTTTCACTGCAGAAGTCCCGTATTAGTTCCACCTGCAACAGACAAGTACACTCATTAACCCCATTGTCTAACCTAACTCTTAAATAAAATGCGTCCTCTAGTTTCACACTTACCCAGAGGAGTGGAAACTTGACCTCTGCGGTTCTTCTCCACTGCTTTTACTTTAACCTTCCCTGTTAATAATTTAATCATGGCCTCACAGCCTCACTTTCAGGGTTCACTCATTAATTTCCTATACTTTAAATTTAAAAAAAAACTTTACAATAGTGAATGATGAACCCAACACTTCTAAAATGATGAAAAAGTAATAAAGATGACCCATATAATAATAAAATAATAATAATAATATAATAATAATAATAAATAATACTAATATAATGCAAAATAATATAATAATAAAATAATAACCCTTTGTATGACATTGATTGTATGGAGATTCAGCAGTTCTTTAAGCTAAATGGGTAAGCAGATCAGTAAAATTTTATTAAAGTAAATATCTATAGTTTAGTTCCACGGGCCTTCAAAGGTTTAAAAAAAAACAGAAAATAACTCGCTTCCTATATCGCTCGAGCAAAAAAAAAAGGTAGATTTGCTCAAGTTTTAACGAAATATTGTCACTTGAGGTTATAACATATATTTCTTGCATCATGTTATAAACTCTCTCTCTCGTTACTCTGTCCAATAAACTGAAACTTTTCTGTAAAATTGTGGCCAATAACTACGTTTATGCCTAAAATGGAGGCCACCTTTCTAGGATAAGCCTTTTGTTATCCCATGCTGATTAAGCCTAATACCAGGTCAAAAGTAATTCCAGTATAGAATTGCTTATTTCCATATATTATTTTATAAATATATTTCAAACATGCTGGATCTGGATCGGTAAGATCCTTAAGCAGGTATAGAAGGAAAATGTTTCCTCCACCTTGTGATTCGTCGAGTAATCCTTATTCTCTATCATTACTCGCCTTATGTGACCTGGGTCGCCGAGTGAACTTATTTTTATCGTCTTTTTGAAATTAACTTTCTGTTTTTTAAACTTGTATTGAGCAGGTGTGTGTGTTTTATTATCTTTAGACCCCAACTCAATTTTAAAATCATAGTCAATTTTAGCTGTTATGCGGTGCATCTTCGATGAGTAGGATTAATAAGTGTTTTATTTTTACATAGGTGTGTAATATGGAAAATAAAATACTTTACATTGTACCGAATAATTATTAATGTCACTAGAAATAGTAATTAATTTAATTCAACCCAAACTTACTTTTCTATTTTGTGGAGAACGATGACCCGCCCGCAAGCGCGACCCCCGCGTGCGGAACTCGACGCTCTATTGAACCCGCCGGCGTAATAGTACTACCGCGCGTTCGCTGCCCAAAATTATTCTTTATGATATGTCGTTGAAAACTTTCATTACATCATTTGTATTTTCAAATAACCATTTAGGAAATATGATTTAGTTTTGAAAAAAACATTTTGTTTTGAGAAAAACAGTTTGTTTTATTATCCTAAAGTTATAATTCCTTGGTAGGGAAATAGAACAAATACTCCGGCTGTTGACGTAGGCCATGTTCCTCTTTGCGGTATGCCTTTAAGATCTTATACTTAAGGAATGTTAAAACAAGTTTTATATGCCTTCAAGTTACACCCTATATACGACTTAGAGTTAATGTATAGAAGTTATTCCATTCCCTCCCTTTTCATTATTAAATAATTTTTCGGTATTTAATCTTCTCTATGTATAAGTTATGTAAAAAGTTGTTGTTTATTCTCAAAATATTATTACATAATTACTATATTAATTAATATAATACACAATGTGCTGTCATTGCATAATAAACTTCCCTCCATGACAAACTAGTAATTTCTCTTATGATTCCCCAGTATTGTATCATATTATATTACTCAAAATTACATCGAAGTATGTTAAGTTCATACCTCTTCTATATCAATGTTGTAGGTATTCGGCAACCTATCAGAGCCAATATCTACCTCCCATTGGTATTTTCAATGTATTTATAGACACTGTAAGAGTTTATTATTATTACTTACGGATATCTTTTGATAGTAATAATAATTTATATTTACTAAATAATGACGCATTTGAACCATCCAATGTAAAAATATAATCCGCCTTAATTCTTAGTTTAAATTCTATGTAAGGACCTTGATTTACAATTATAAACCAACAAATTTAACATATAAAAATATAACATATTATACTAGAGAAAATGGACAGAGTTGATCCAAAATAAGATATAATCACCTTATAGCCATGTATTGCTACTAATGACCTACCACTTTGAAAATTAACAACCACGCTGACCTATATTTCGCGATATGTACCGATATAATAACACTTAAATATATTACTTATTATATATATATACTTAGAAGTATATATGATTACAGCTCGGCGGATTACTAATGCGCCTCAGGTTCTATACGCTAATACCGTTCCAGATACAGGTCCGACGTCATTGCGGTGGCGCATACCTTATAGTACGTTATTATTTAGTAATTACTACTTCATATAAATAATTCTAGTTGAATTTATATATAATTATTTATAAATAATATATTCTTATTCTTAGTAGGAAATTATAAATATTAAATTATAATATTTCACTTACAATATGATAAGTATTTATTTATATATTAAATAAAGATTGTAATAATAACACAAATATAAAAATTAAATAACATCTATATTAATATATGTCAAATCAAAAGATAATACTTGTGCACGCTATTAACAGCTTATAAATAATGACAAATATGAGAATTTTAAAATTAAAGTTGTAGTAGGAGTCAATAAAAGATAATAAAAACTACACCTGCTCATAATACTAAAGTTTAAAGAACTAAAATAGTATTTATAATATATTTTACATAAAAGACGAATATAAATAATCTCGACCAATCAACATACTGGAGGTCAATTATAGATAGAGAGATAAGATTATACTCCGACCATAATTATTATTCACTAAGTATAGAGGAAACAAATATCCTTTTACTAATAACCTGCTTAAGAAGATTACTTTACCGATTCCAGCATGTTTCAGTTTAGAAATATATCTATTTATTAATAAAAAATAATAATTAATATAAACTTAATGATTCTTGTCTATACTGTGAGATACCTTTTGTACCTTACGGTAATATTTAGGCTTTATAAAATCAGCATATGCGGATACTAATATAATAATTAGGCTTATACCCTCACAAAATTAGGACTTATAAAATTAGGTAACCTATAAACGGTAGAGTATATTTGCACCACATATTACAGAAATAAATGGTCATGATTTGAAATATATTATGACCATGAAATTAAGCCTCATAATATATAGTAGATTAAATCCTTATTTAGTAGTCCTCGAAAGGAGGAGATTTTATATATAAGGCTACTAAATATTCTCAGCACGCGCTACGCTGGGACGCGGACGACCGGGACGAACACCTCTGAGGTGCGGGACGTACACTCATACGTGATGTCGAGGGTCCTCCATCACTTTGCGGAAGAGCTATGCTGCGTCCTGTGGTCAGCTTATGAACGTAGAGGTAGACAGAAAGATGAGTCAGCAAAGATGAATCATACAATATTACGTGTGGTATCACAGATGACTTTCATCAATTAGTACACACTGAAGTCATCAAAGTGATGAATGGACAACAAAAAATATGGGCTTCGATAGTAGTGTGAGGTTAAGTGTATATGTACTGTACCTGTGTCCTTTAATGGTGTGATAGTGTAAGTAATCCTATTAGGGTGAATATCTAATGAGTCTAGGACGTAGTTGTAAAGTGTGCTATAACCCGTGTCATTAATGTGATTGTATATAATTTAGTCATAGTAGTGAGTGTGAGTATAAGTGACATAAAGTGAATGTTGTGTTATAATAGTATTAGAATAAAGTGAACATCTAATCATCCATAGAGTTAGGAAGCAATTCCTAAGCAACTCTTTAATTATAACACCAATCGATATCCTCCATACCTATTATAACAATAATGTGAAGATATATCAAACCAAATAAATTAGAGTCTATTCTAAGGTCTACAGGGTTGAACAATAAAAATAGGATTATGAATAAAAATACACTATTCAGGTCTTTGGCCTGATAAGGTATGACCCGGCACCTCAGCTATCTATTAGGCGACCCCACATTGTTGTTAATGCAACTCTATCTGCCGCTATCCATTAGGCACTCGACTTGCTTAACGAACCAAATAGTCTATAAGGTACATTAACTCATAGAGCACTCACTTTGAGACACTCTACCTATTGCCCTCACCCATAGCGCACTCATAGAAATATAATCATTAAGAAACACTAAATAGAATCATAATCACTAGATTACATACCGTTCAATGTTAGGAACGGAAATTATGTGAACGTGAGGTGGAACTAACTATATGTGGCCAAAAATTAGTCAGTGTGGCCAAAAATTGATACCCTCAATGGGGTACTTATTTTGGGCGAGTGGCAAGCCGAACGTATATCAATGAGCTACAAAACAATGGTTAAGACCAAGAAAAAGCGGCAAGTCCTCTATAAAAAGGAAGGATCAAAAATATTATACCGTGTCAATTATATTATATATATAGACATATATTATAACTTCTAAACTTTGTACACCACCTACGAAAACCACAATGCGTCAAGGTAACTCCCTGCTACGAAGCCATTCTAGACTGATTATACATGAATCATAGTACCAGAGAAATAGCGTTACCAAGAGACTCACACCATCTCTCCCAAAGCAACTACAAGCGGCATAAGCACCCGTCAAAGCAAGGCTTTCTCGAGCCATTAAATGTTTATCCGGAGTACGGCATCTAGTATTTCGTACCCTCATGGACAGACAAAGCATTGGTCTAGCGATATAAGAATGCGAAAATATATTAAAATACTATTCAATATATATATATGATATAATAATATATATAGCTTGATAGCCACTCCTGGGGCTTTCAAAGAAACGAAGCCCAATGGCGAAAGTTCGGGAGTGATCGCTAGGTTCAATAGTGAATATGTATGCCCTGCCACCCTCGTTACCTTGCAGCAGAAGGAGATCCTTAAGACACAAGGTGGCTATGAATGTGATGTGTGTTGTGTGTGATGAGTATGTGTGTCGTGTAGGATGTTCAAAGTTGAGGATAATCCATTACATGCCGTTTCAAGTTAGGAACGAAAAAAATCGTGACGGGTAGGACCTACGGAGTGGGCAAAAAATTGGTATATACGTTGGCGACCAAATTTGACCCATAGGTATCTAGGCATAAGTTCCAAGAAGCTCGAGAAATATTCAGTAAATAGGAATCAAATAAAAGTGATAAGACAATCATTAAAAGGGCTAATCCCCTATACCTAAATATGCTAAGGACAAAATAAAAATTACGTTAGGCTCAAAAATTCGACCTAATAGGTATATCTGATCAAAGTGCTTATGTACGAATAAGATAAAAAGTGAGTCCTAATAGCGACAATAAATAATATTAGGTAAAGACATCAACAAAATGGGACTAAGCCCCTAAAGGGTAAATTGCCAAAAAAATTATCAACGGGGAGCAAAAAATATGACCCTAATGAAACCAATAGGATTTAGCTAATCGTAAAAAAATTTAGTAGTGTAAATTTTAAAAATATAGTTTATTAAGGTATATCAAACGGTTGTATATTCCTGCTGACAATCCAGAATTTGGAATCGCAACCCTTTCTACGCTATAAGTTTGCCCAAAAATTATTAGTATAGGGTTCTCAAAAAATATATTAGGTATGTCCAAAAAAATTAAGCGGTTGCCAAAAAATTACTAATTATAGATAATAAAAAAATACCCGAAATGGGACCCAAAAATGACCTTTACTTGGTGCCATTTTAAGTAATAAGTATGTTGAAAAAAATGTCAACTAAAAATAAATTTAATTAATTAAAGGTTTGACAATGACTTAAAAAAAAATAAAGTTGTATAGAGCATTATCGATAAAATCAATACTTAATCGAGCTTCAAAAAAAAGTCTAGCCACTAGTCTAAAAAAAAGGTCATATACAAAGGTCTCAGCTATAGCAATGAGTAGCGGGCCGGATAATGTGTCACCTCACATACTAACGATATAAATAATATATATATATTATATATATATATATAGATAATAAATAAATTATATTTATATATATATTATAGATATAATTAATTTAATAATATATATATTATATTATCACTAAATACTATATACATATATATATATATACTATAATATATTAATATATATATACAATAATAATAATA